>JAHBMJ010005745.1:241453-254567 GCA_018398765.1 Chromera velia | reverse complement strand
GGGGGGGGGGGGGGGGTTGCTCACTCGCTCTCGTGCGAGGATGTTTGTGTGACCCCCTTTTTTTTGCTTCTTGCTCTTCCCTCTTTCTTCTTTTCTATAATATGTCGATGTCAAGAATTTAAGGAAAAGGTCTGTCGCCGACGTGTAAGCGACCACGCAGACGAGTGCTGATTTGTCCATGTTCTCCATCGGATTGTCTGCCCTACAGATGAAGAGATACGCTTGTGTGCTTGAAGTAATTTGAGTATTTATTGAACAAACAAATGCGTGGGGCAGGTCGTCTTCCTTACATGGGAAAGACAGTGGACGAGGTGAAGGCGAAGGTGTTGTCGGAGAAGATTCCCTTTGACAGAGATTGCAAGAACATCGGGGAGAACGCAAAGGATCTCCTGAAGACGATGCTGGTGAAGGACTTCAGAAACAGACCAACAGCAGCACAGGTGGGTAGGAAAGGAAAGAAGGATGGGTGTGAAGTGAAAGGCAGGCAGGGAGTTTGTAGAGGTTTACTTGATTGACAATGAAAGTGCAGCAACACCCGCTCTGTGAGTCGTTTCCTCTCTTTTCGCACCGTTTTCTGATATTTTGGTTTATCCATCCTCTCATACATGCAGTCCCATACATGACGAACACACTGACCCTCTTGCCTCCACTCTCTCTGTCGCGCAAGCATGCATGATTGCAGTCGTGGGTTTGCGCACTCACTTGTTGACGAACGCCCAACGAGGAACGTCGCACAGGCAGAAGTGTCAAAGGAAGTACAGAGGCAGACCCAGCCAGTCAGAGTCAAAAAAGAGAAGACCAGTGGACTCTTTGCGTGGCTCGTTCCTTTCCTTTGTCCTCCATGCATGCAGTGTCTTCAACACCCGTGGTTCAAGGAGAAGCTCTCAGAGGACCCCGCACCGATGACTGCAGACATGGCAGAGAACTTGAAGGTCAGTCAGGTCCCCCCTAGCTCCCGCCGTCTGCCCATGCCCTAGCTCTCTCTGTTGTTTTCGTTGACCGCTGCATTTTGGCGTCCACAGAAGGAGGTTCATACTCGCGTGCTTTCCTTTCTACGCTCCTCTTGCATGAGCAAAGAAAGAGGCCCTTTTTCCAATCCAATGCGATGCAATGTAATGGATACTCCCTCTCAGCGGAACTCCGTTCAATTTTGAGCTGTGCGGCATAAGTTCTTTTGGCTGTCGGCCTCGCCCCCCCCCCCTCCTGCAGAAATACATGAAGCAGGGCACTCTGAAGAACGCGCTGACGAACATGCTCACGCACTCACTGACTGTGAACAACAAGCAGCTGAAGAGACTCCAGCAGGTGTTCATGCAGGCTGACAAGGACAGTTCAGGAACGCTCTCCAATCAGGTCAGTCGGTCGGTCGGTAGCCAGCCACGCAGAGGTCGAGGTTCTTCAAAGGCACAAGGCGAAGCACACTCACAAAGACATGCAAACACTTGCGTCCACACGCACTAGACAGGGATACGGTTAGGCCGAGACGCTTTCAGCGAAGCCAGGAGAGCTGCATGGTTCACTTCGGATTCCGTGGAGTTCTCTTCAGTGGAGGCGGGGCTGGGGGGGCGGAGAGAGGGCAAATGGATGATGCATTTTAAGCCTTCATTTTTTGCTTCTGTGACGTGGTATCTGCGCATGAGTACTGTCCACAGCACGGCTCTTGACGCTTCCTGGGAGTTTGATTCTGTTCCTTTAGAAAACGCGCCCCTCTCTCACTCCTTGATTTTCCGACTGTTGCTTGCAAATTGAAGCAGCGACAAATGCACAGCCTGTGTCCCATTGGATGAGTGGGATGTACGAAATTGTCGTTGTACTTCCTGCCCACCTGTCTGCGTGCCTGCGTGCGTGTGTGCGCACATGCAGGAACTGTCGGAGGCCCTGAGGGAGATCGGAATTCCTCAGTGGGACATCACCAGAATCGTCCAGGCGTTGGACGTGGACGACGACAAGTGCATCTCCTACACTGGTGCGTGAGTGAGCCATGCAGAGAGGCACATCGATCAGACAGACAGAGAGAGACAGACAGATAGACAGACAGACAGAGAGAGAGAGAGAGAGAGAGAGAGAAATAGAGAGAGAAATCAAGGTTGGGGGAACAAGATGGGGGCAGAAGGTGGGCTCTATCTATGCCTGAGTTCCACATTTTCACGATGCATCTCAGAATGCCATTCTTGAGAACGCACGTATGCATGTGTGTTTGCGTATGCAGAAGTATGCAGTGCGTGTGTATGTCTGTGTGTGTATATGTGGATGTGAATGTGTTTGCAGAGTTCCTGTCCGCTCTGTACGACTGGAGAGATCAGGAGTTGAATCAAGTGTGGGCGTCGTTCAACAAAATGGATTTGGTCCGTCTTTTGGCTCCGTCACCTTTCTCTCTCATGACAACATCGCATGGCTGCACTGCCTCAATCTCCTTTCCCGGAATTGAGTTCAAGAGACGAAGAGTCAGGAAACGCTTATCTGTTGTTTGTGTGAAGCTGTATGGGTCAAAGGAGAGTTGAGGAAGCACAAAGGGGGGGCAATTGCCACAAGAACGAAAAAGAGAACTTGAACTTTTGATACATTTTTTTTTCTTCAGTTTGCATCTATCTATGGATCCTTTCTTTCTGCTTGCGCGGCTATCTTCTGTCCTTCTGCCAGAACACAAACAGTTCAGTGACATTTCGGGCGAGTGAGTAAGTGACTGAGTGACTGACTGACGGACAGACTGTTCCTTTCTTCATTCTTTCGTTCCCCCCTTCTGCTGCTTTTTGTTGTCTTCGATCAGGATGGAGACGGGAAGATCACAGCCACGGAGTTTCTCCGCGTCCTTTTAGGAGGTAGGTGTGTCCGTCTGTCTCTCTCTCTCTCTTTATCTCGTCTGTTGAGCTTTGACTTTGACTCGCTACTCCTTCCGTTCTCTCTTTCTCTCTCTGGCGGATGCATGATGAATTACGTGCCCGCATGGGGTCTACCGTTTGTCCCTCTTCCTCTTCGCCCTAGGCACATTGCATGCGGTCTGTGACCCTGATAGAATTTTCCTTCCAGAAACCCCTTCTTGTCCTTTTCCCTCCGTGTGAATTGCCCTGGGGGAATTCCCCCCCATCGAGGTTGTCTGGCCGTTCATTGATTCTCTCCACCTCCCTTTCTCCCCCCTTAATTTCCTCCTCGGATTTCCTTCCCGCTGTGCATTCATTTCTCTCTCTACCGACTGTCTGTCTCTTTCGCTTCGCGCAGACGACGCTAAACAAAAACTCGTGACCGACAAGGCAGACTTTGAGGAGTCAGTCAGTACGGGGGGGGCACTGAGGAGACTTACCGATGTTGACAGACCCTTTTTCACTTACATGAGCATGTCACAAGAGACTGCAGAAGGGCCTGTGGAGCGCGTGCTCAATTGAATACGGACACAAATCAGGGGAGGCGATGCGATGTGACAAAGGAACGGTCCCTGTCTGCTGCGAGGTTTTTATGAAGCCCTCTCCTTTGTTTCCTCTCTTCTTTGGCCGGCTTCTTTCCTGCCGTTCTTTCTGTTCTTCGTTCCGTTGTTCCTTCATCGTCAGTTAGGCCGTGGAGCGATCATGCGTTTGGGTTGTGTGACTGCAGGATGGTCCGGCAAATAGACTTGAACGGTGACGGAAACGTGAGTGTGGTTGTTTTGGGCTGTTGTATGTTTGTTTCTCACGTGTGTGTATGTGTGTGTGTGTGTGTGTGTGTGCGTATGTGTGTTGGTGTCGCTGTGACGACAAGACTTTTAGTTGTGTAGGTGGTTCCAGTGCCTCTCGGTCTTTCTGCCTGACGGCCTGACTGGTCCTTCGGCTCTGTCTCCTTCTACTTTCACATCCTTCTCTCTCTTTTTTCGCTTTCTCTTTGTGTTTAAAACCCATTCCGCACGTCTGTAGGTGGCTGTGTGTCCTTTGGTGACCCCTTTCTGGCCGGGGAGAGATGGGGAGAGGGTTGAGAAACAGTGGGTGCCGGCCAGCAGACCGTTCAATGGTGTCTGTATCTGATTGTCGTTGCTCGCACTTTTTTCTTCTTATCTTGCCTGCGCCCTCTTCCCCTTCCCCTTTCCTCTGCTGCAGATCGAATGGGAAGAATTCGTCGCTTTCATGAAGGGCTGATGGATCGAGGGAGCCAGCTTTGAGGAGACAGCCAGAAAAGTTTATTGGAAGGACAGAGGGAGGCATGCGAAGCTACAAAGAGGGAAGGGAGGGGTGGAAAGTCTCATAAAATGGGCCGCTTTGTGGTTACAATGGGAGGGAGGGGATGGAAGGGGGAAAAGTGAGCAGCAGAGAAAAAACGTGTGTGTGTTTTTCTCTGCGTCGGTGCTTTCCTTTTGATGCCTTTCGCTTTTCATCCGCCGCTTTTAGCCAGCAAATCAATCAGCTTCCCTCTGTGTTTTCCGATCATCCGTCACATCCACTTCCGTTTCCCTGTCTCTTCGTCTAATCACACGGCGATGGGATTGATCTCTCCACCTGACCCTCACAAAGTCGGCTTGCTTCTTGGCTGGCTGGCTTTTTCACATACCCGTCCGCTCATGTAATTTGGCTCTTCCCGCTTTGTCGTACATCCTCTCTGCCGACTTGTCTGTACATCGAAAGAAAGCGAGGATGGGGTGCTCTCTGCATCTGCATCTTCGTCCTCTTTTCTTTTTTTCTTTTCGGAAAGGCCGCACCGCACAGCTCTTCTCAATCCCTCCACCCCCCCCCGGCCCAGTGGCACGGTCCTGCCTCGTGACAGCGGAGAACTGTGGTGGTTGTGTGAATGAATGTGTCTGGATGGATGGGTGGATGGATAAATAGATGGACGGCGGAAGCAGTGGGGTGGTGGCGATACTGTAGTGGGGTGGGAAGGGTGGGGGAAGGTCAAGAGAGAGCATTTATTTAAAGCCTGGGCAAAGCAAGAGGGGACGGGAAGACGGGAGGCAGGTGCATGAATATTGAGACTGACAGGGATGGGGGGGGGTGAGGAGAGTCTGTCAAATGTTTGCTTACCTGTGCGTTGCTTGTATTTTAGTCGATTCACAATTGAAGGTGATCAGCGTGCCTGTCCTCCCATCCACGTCTGAGTGCCTCTCCGTTCCCTCCTTGAATGTGTGGGTGCGTGCATGACTTGAATGCGTGGGGGTGGGGGTCTCCCTTCCCCCCCCTTCAAATTTCCTCCCTGAAACGTTCTTCCTTTCTTCTTTCCCTCTTTCCATCGCCATTCCTTTGTACACATTCGTTCGTCGATCGGTCGCTGCGTTTCATTGATGCATGACCGTTCGCTCACGCGTCACTTTCTCTTACGCGAGAAAAGCACATTATAATGCTGCGCTGCGCCTGATACATGCAGTAAAGAATTCAGTGACAGATGTTCTTGTTCATTAATTCTTATAATTAATAAATGTGTATGTTTTTTTTAAAAAAATAATCGTACCTTAATTAATTGTTTTTATGGAGCTGTGGTACAGGTACATTGGGACAATTTCGGGTATAGACTAGGGTATACAGCTAGGTATACACAGTGTAGTTGGGCGTCGGCTAAAAGGAAAAAAAATCGCACACAACTTGGCATCTAACATTTTTTTTTTTTTTAGTCACACAACTCTTAAAACAACTCTTGTTCTGATTCAAGTTGTTCAAGTGTTATATAAGTTCGCACAAGTGTTGTTCATGTGTAACACAACTGTTGTTAAGTGTTCAAGTTATTGCGGCTAGTGTTTAAGGTAAAAAAGTAAAAAAGAATTTAAAGAAAAATAAAAAAAAACTTTTTTCTATATACCCTCCCACCTCCGCACAAGCCACCCCGCCTCCGTGCCTGCAAGCAGAGGCCTCTCCCACCTTTGTACCAGCTTTGCCGCCCCTTCTTTCTGGAGGCTCCCATACAAAGGGGGGGAAGGGCATGATGCATGCATGCAGCTCTAGCTTGCAGTCGACCAGATGACTGCATATTCCCCTTTCTTTCTCCGCTGAGTCAACAACATGACTACACCTGTTTCATTCTCTGCTCAGACAGCAGCATGACCACATCTCTTTCATTCTCTGCTCATGAGCCGCCTAACTGTATGACACGGTCCCTCTCTCTCTCTGCATGTCTCACTTAGTCTCACTCTCTGCCCAGGAACGGCACCTCTACTTTTCTTTCAGTCTCTGCCGAGGCAGCAGCATGACTGCACCAGTGCGTCTCTTTTATTCTTTGCTCAGGCAACAGCATGATTCCATTGCTCTCACTCTCTGCTCAGTCACTAATATGACAGTCACTGTACCTTTTCCATTCTTTGCTGAGGCAACAGCATGACTACACCTCTTTCATTTTCCGTTTAGACAGCAGTATGACTGCATCTCTTTCATTCTCTGCTCACGAGCAGCCGGACTACATCCCTCTCACTCCGTCTCACTCTCTGCCTAGGAGCGGCACGTCCGCATTTCTTTCAGTCTCTGCCGAGGCAGCAGCATGACTGTACCTCTTTCATTCTTTGCACAGTCAGCTGCATGACTCCATCGCTCTCACTCTCTGGCAGTGCTCAGTCAGTATCAGGACTACACCTCTTTCACTCTCTGCCTAGGCAGCAGCATGACTGTACTTCTCTTATTCTTGGCTCAGGCCTCAGCGTGGCTCGCTCTATATCATTCTCTGCTCTATCAGCAGCATGACCGCACCTCTTTCATTCTTTGTTCAAGCAGCAGCATATCGGCATCTCTTTCACTCTCTGCTCAGTCAGCGGCATGACTGCACTTCTTTCATTTTTTCCTCAGTTAATAGCATGACTGCACCTCTTTCATTCTTTGCTAAGGTAGCAGCATGACTACACCTCTTTTATTCTGAGTTCAGACAGCAGCATGACTGCACTTCTCTCATTCTCTGCACAGGGAGCAGCCTGACTCCATCTATCTCACTCTCTGCTCTGTCAGCAACATGACTGCACCTCTTTCATTCTCTAGTACTCAGGCAGCAGCATGTCTCTATCTCTTCGACTCTCTACTCACCAACATGACTGTACCTCTTGCATTCTTTGCTCAAGCAGCAGCATGTCTTTCATACTTTGCACAGCACCGTTTAGCCCGTTTCTCCAGAAAATTGAGAAGATTCCCCATCGTTGGAATGCTTTTGCTGTTTTTCAATTTGTTAATGAATAATATGAGAATGCATTTGCAAGAAATGAAATGCTGCAGTGTAGTTGAATCCAGTTCAAAGGATCGTTTTCATAATTCAAAAACGAGACTTGCTATCGGTTATTATCAACTTTTTATGTGTTTTTCAATCAAATTCTTATACTAAAAGATTGTGCAGCTATGCTATATGAGAAAGAGTGTTTAGGCATTGAATTAAGCGCCTTTTAATGGTTAGAAACCCTAGGAGACGGCTCTTTAATTTATGTTTTTATAGTAGAAACAATGCACCTGATGAATGTAGCTGAATTCAGGTATAGACCTATGCACCTTTTCTCATCCTTAGTACCAGTGACAAGGGGCAACATAATCTGTAGTATCATTTCCGGCGGCCTGATATCTTGTTCATGCATGAACCCGCGGCCGCTTATATATACATGCATACTATAACATACTAGGCAACATATGATAACAAAAAACTATCATCATCATAGTATTATAGTGATTAACGGAATCGATCAAATGGATGATTATGTATCCCTATAGCCCGTTTGTTTTCTAAATTCTGGCCGCGTGCTTGCCAACTCTTTTTTTTTTCCTTTTTTAAATTTTCATCTCAGTGTCACACCCTTGCAGACGTGCACAAAGAAACCGGGGAAGGCGGGAGAAATACCCAAGCAACTGTTTTTCCCCCTTAATTTGTGTTCTTCGATCTTACAGTCGTCGATCGATCGATCCCTTCAACGAATTATTCATCAATTGTTACGCTCTCCCACTCTCTTCTCCAGGAATTAAGGGCAAATTCCGGCGACTCACGAACTGCGGGTTGGCCTTCAACTGGACGATTTATTTATTTATTTGTTTGTCTGAACCACACAGGACCCAGTAAGGTGAATTTGGGAGACCGTGAGCCTGCAGGACTGTCTGTCAGGCATAGTCTCAGTATGTCCGTGTGCACTCACTCGGATGGATTGAAACCCATTGCAAAGAATCAACGGGGGGAGGGAAACAAAATAAGGAAGAGGGTGACAGGCAGACAGACTTTGTTATACAGTTAACTGGTAGGAAGAGATGGCATCATCTCAACGACAAGACACACAGAGATGCGATCACAACGTCATACAAACCCCTTGCCCCCCCCACGCATGGTATGTTTCTTCCCCTTATGCCTCTTCTTCTCTCCTTCCCTACCCTCCCCTCTGGTCTTCTTCTCCTCCCATGTCACAAGAATTTCCTTCTGTCCCGGCAGACTGACATACAGACACTGATTGAGTGGAGTGATCGACAGAGGTCAGAGAATACCCATGAGACCAAAAAGCACGTCCATCCATCCCGCCTTGTTCTCATCCCTTGCATCCAACCAACACCGCGGCTCTCCTTCCCTTCCCTTCCATTCCACTTCTCCCTAAACCCTCTTGAGCCCTCAACGAACGAACGAACGAACGAACAGACATGCATAGATGCACGCCCGCCAAAAGACCATACAGAGCCAGAGGGGAGAAGGATTTCCGTGCAGGAAACGAACAAGAGAGGCAGCAGCCAGGAAAGGAAGGGAGAAACAAAGGACTACAGATTTTGCCGATTCTGTCAGTCTCCCTGCCTCTGTTTCTGTATGTCTGTCCAAGTCAACGGAAGCCTCCACCCATTCCTCCGAAACTCCCGAGGGACTCATGCTGCTGGACACCTGCTCCTGCTGCTGCTGCCGCCGCCGCCACACCCGCCGTCATGCCCCCTCCCACTCCCAGAGATCCCATCCCCATCCCCCCGACACCCATTCCCATACCGAGGCCCACCCCTTCCCTCTGCACCGCGGCTCCAGCGGCGGCCTCAGCTGCCGCCGCTGCCTTGCGCTTCTCGACAAAGAACCGTGCTGCCTCCTGCAAACAAATCAGAAAACAAAACGGCAACAGCGAGAGACGTTTATGTTCTTGCCCGACGCCTACCCACGTAGTCACGCACACACACACACACACACACACACACACACCACTCTGAAAGGGCAGAAAGAAACGCACCCTTCCTATACCCACATAGAATCAACAGAGGCAAAGACACGTCCGCTTGGAACCACTGCTTGGCTGCACCAGCACTCACACTATCAATGCCCCCCCCACCCTCAAACCACATGCCAAAAATAAAATGTGTGAGAGAAAAGAACTTCTCCGAACGTTTTCACCACTGCTGCGCGCTTCGTACCCCCCAGGAAAGAAAATCAGTAAAAAACAAAAAAATGCTCACTTCTTGCATTCACCCCCCCCTTCAGAAGAACGCGCAAGCCGTCACAGATTTTGTGTCAAGGCCCTCCCGCCCCCCCCCTTTCCCACCCCAAAAGAAGAAATTAAGAAATCCAAAAGAAAAAAGGCAGAGAAACACAGGAAAACAAAGGAACCATCCCTCCCTCCTACCTTCGCTTTCTTGATTGTCCCGACGTCCCCTTCCCTTCTTTCCAACATGTTCACATACTCACACCACAGCCCCTCTCGACCCACAGAACCGCGCACCTGCAGACGAATGAAGCAAAAAAAGCCAGTCAGTCAAGCATGACCGAAAGACATACCTTGACGACACTCAAACATACCCACACGCACACTCTCATGGATGGAGGAGACAAAGCGAGAGATGCAGTGCGGGGAAAAGACATGGAGAAAAGAACCAAAAAAGGCAGCCACAAATCATCTCTCAATAGTGCGGTTGACTGACTGACTGACTGACTGACTTCGACCTTGGCGTCGTACAGGACAGACTGGAAGAGTTCTTTGACGCGCTGGTGCTTTGACGCGAAGGGACCTGCACACACTCTCATCCATCCATCCATCCATTCTCCCAGGAACGAGAGAGAGAGAGAGAGAGACAGAGAAAGAAAGAGAGAGAGAGAGAGAGAGAGAGAGAGAGACAGAGAAAGAAAGAGAGAGAGAGAGAGACAGAGAAAGAGAGAGAGAGAAAGAAAGAGAGAGAGGGAGAGAAAGAGAGAGAGAGAGAGAGAGAGAGAGAGAGAAAGAAAGGGAGAGAGAGAGAGACAGAGACAGAGAAAGAAAGAGAGAGAGAGAGAGACAGAGAAAGAAAGAGAGAGAGACAGAGAAAGAGAGAGAGAGAAAGAAAGAAAGAGAGAGAGAGAGAGAAAGAAAGGGAGAGAGAGAGAGAGAGAGAGAGAGAGAGAGAAAGAAAGAGAGAGAGAAAGAGAAAGAGAAAGAGAAAGAGAGAGAGAGAGATGGAAAGGAACCCGTATGCACAGATACCCTCTCGAAAGGTGGCATGCGAAGACATTCTGTCAGCAATGGGCGAGGACAACTGCCTGTCTGTCCGTCCGTCTGGCTGGCAAGTCTGTTCACTGAAGAGAGAGCGATGGAGGGACCTTTTGGTACAGAGAGAGGGGAAGCTATTGATAAAATGCAGATCAAATTGAGACAATCCTCCAACGAAATTCCCATTCCTTTTTTATTGCATCCCCCCCCTTCTTCCTCGATCGGTCTGTCTGTGCACGATGCCGGTACGCATGCAAGCACCAACCTTCCGCATGCCGTTGAATCAGATTGACGACCGCCACGAGAAAACCACCGTCGACACTCGCCTGCTGGCTGGTCTCCTGCCGCCTGGTCTCTTCATCGGCCATCAGCCTCTCAATCTCCCATGCCGTCTCCACGACACGCACCGCGTCGCCTTGCATCTTGTTGTGTGCAGAGGTGACCTCGGATTTCGGCTGACCCGTCTCCATCATTTCGGCCGTGTCCAGCAGGAAGCGGGCAGTGGTTAGTGCAGAGAAGCACAGACGGCGTCGCATGTCCAGAGAGGGCAGGGGAGTGGACACGGCGGCGGTGGAGGCGCTTGAGAACACACCGTCATGCCCCCCCCCTGAATACATCCCTCCTCCCCCCTCTGTTGCTTCCCCCATCCCCATCTCTTCGTCCTCTTCCTCGTCTACTTCCATTCCCTCACTCTGTCCGTCTCCAAATTCCGTCATCACTCGCCTCGATCTCACGCTTGTGGCCCTCTCGCTCTTCAGCCTCTTCGATGGAGGCTCTCGGACTGCACTGCCACTGCTGGCATTTGCTGCTGAGTGGGGCGTCTGAGCAGCGGATGATGGCGTGGGCTTGTTGAAGAGAGTGGATTTGCCTTTCGCAAGCACTGCTCGGGAGGGAGATGCTAGCATGTCCGCGTCCATCTCTGCATCCTTGTCGAACGCCTGCAGTTTTCTTGCTTGCTCGATCAACGAGAGGAAGGAAGCGAAGCCTCCCTCTCCACCAGAAGTCAACAGAGACTGATGGGCTCGCAGAACCACATCCACAGCCTCCTGGATCCTCTCACTCCCACGCCGTCGGAGAAACAACGCCAAACGGCTGGAGCCCAACATATGCCGACACTCCCCAGACTCACTCACAAACTTCCCCCCTTCTCCCGCGGAAGCAGACCCAACCTCCCCCTTGCCCTCGGGAGGCGGGTGCAGCCCAAAGCGGAAGGACGTCAGGGCGTCAGGGTCTTCTGCAAGGAGGCTGCACGCTCGAATATATATTAATAATATGCACGTAATTAACTATGCATGACATTGTACGTATACACACCGTGATCGAGGCATCGAGAGAAAGGACGAAAAAAGACAGGGCAGAGTCAAGTAAAAGATCGGCCGAAACGAAAAGGGGCGACTCATAAGGCAAGCGACGAAAGTTGAAAAGGAGACGAAGAAAAAAAAAATGCTTTCACTGGTCGGTCGCCCAGGAAACCTCCATCGATGCCGCGACGTCTCTGCCCCCCCAACTACCAGCTGCCTGCCTTCCCCCTTTCACCCACCTGCAAGCCGACCGAAGGCGCCTCTCTGCGACCTCCAGAGACCCAGACTGTTCTTCCAGGTCGGCAGACAGAAAGAAGAGGACGGGGCTGCGTACAGTGGGGAAAAAAGGACAGAGACGGGACGCGACGGGTTTTCACACGATCATGGACGCACACACACACGTAGACACAGCCATGGATCACAGAGAGAAACAGTGGTTGGAGTGCAGACTGACTGACGATCACAGAACCCCATACCGGGGGCGCCTGGGGTGCAAAAGGGAAGAAAAGAAAAGAAGGCAAGCTGATACAGAGACAGAGACAAAAAGAGACACAGAGAACGAAGAAGAGACATGCAAAGGCACTCAAATACTTACTCCCTCACTCCCTCACACACTCACTCACTCACTCACTTACACACCTTCGTCTCAAGGAAACTTCACAAGCTCTGGAGATCACCTCGAGCGCCTCACTCTCCTTCCCCTGCTTGGTGAGATAATCCACGTACCTGCAACACAAAGAGGTAGGTAGAATCAGTACCTATGGTATGGCATTCTGTGCACTTCTTCCTTTGTTTTTTCACTTGGTTGATCCTTCCTGCAGCAAGCTGCCCACCCTCTGACTCGAGAGAAAGTGCATTCCATAAAACAGCAGGCTTCCTCCCCACCCTCCATCTTGCATGGAGGACCACAAGCATCATTGAAGCGCTTTTCCAAGGCGGAACTTCTGTGCGTCAACGTGCACGTGACTTTCTTGATACAAAAACTCACTCAAGGATTGACTCACTGACTGACCGTCGCCAGAACCACAGATAATTGTTGCACGCGATCGCACACCTGCGATACAGGTTCTGCACTCGTTTCGCTGCTGCCTCTGCCGCTGTCTGTCCCTCCTCCGTCCCCATCACCTTCTCAGATACCTCCTTCTCCTTCCCATGCGCTTCAGTCCCGGTTCCCTGTCCTCCCCCTGCTCCAGCTGCACACTCTTCATCCGCCCCGACCCGATTCCGTGCCTCCGTCTGCTGTTGAGCCGCGTGATATTCCTCGTAGTCAAGATAGTTCTGCCACGCCACTGCAACACAATACATACAGTGATACTC
Source organism: Chromera velia (assembly GCA_018398765.1). Classification (NCBI taxonomy): domain Eukaryota; family Chromeraceae; genus Chromera; species Chromera velia. Next base: position 241,634 of record JAHBMJ010005745.1, on the reverse strand, counting down.
AAGATAGTTCTGCCATGCCACTGCAACACAACACAATACAGAACAGAAAAAATCTAGCTATGCGTTTTCATGTTGTGCGGACCGCCCTCGGATGCCACGTCTGTTTGACAGCAACAGCAGACACAGAGATGCGTCAGGCAGGAGGAAGCCGGGACAAACAAAAATCCCCCCCCCCCCCCCC
>JAHBMJ010005745.1:196725-241426 GCA_018398765.1 Chromera velia | reverse complement strand
CCCCCCCCCCCCCCACACACACACACACAGAGAGAGAGAGAGAGGAAAAGGAGGTGTGTGAAGGGAAGGGGGGAGTGATGAAAGCGAGGACGGAGGAAGCGCGACCGCAAGAGAGAAGCGCACCGCCGAACACAACACACCCAATCTGCCAACTGCGGTGCGCATTTTCTCTTTGTATGTGTGCCAACGTATTTTTACCAATTTTTACCAAAATTGGTTCATCTCCAAGCAATCACTCTGAAGGCACAGAATGAACCTCTCTTCGAAAGTCAAAGATACTACCACTTCATTCCAAGTTCCCGCCTACCAATTTCCTCCGAATCGATTGGTTTGAAGTGGAAGAAGGGCCGTCTGATTCTCTTCTCGAAGGGAATCCGTGTGGTAACCTTTGACAACGCCTCCTTGAAGCTCGCCTCTCGGGCCTGGAGGAGGAACGTGCGGAGCAGAGAGGAGACGGGAAGCGGCCCAGGAGGGGAAGGACGAGGGAGATCATCGTAGTCCCCAGTCTCCTCCTCCTTTTCCTTCTCCAGCTCGGTCTCCTTCTGCACGTACACGAATAAATATACATACACATACGCACACGTGAGCGCGCAAAAGCTCTCCAGCAAAACCAATGTATACGAAGAAAAACACAAATATGCCCAACTCTCTTCTTATGCCACTCTCGATGCTCCTTCAACTCTCACCCTCCCTGTTTTGTACGCCCACACGCACGCAAACGAGAGAGAGAGACCGACAGAGATGAATGGAAAAAGAGACGTAGAGTTGCACACCAATCCGCTAAATCTTTCAACCAGCCGACCTGCGCATTTCCGGTCTCCCTTTCGCTCCCGTCCCTATGCCCTGCACCCAACCCCCCCTCCCTCTCCGTCTCTCCCTGTCCGTTCCCAGCCTGGCCCCCGTCCACGTCGTCAATCTCCTCTGCCCCCATCATGCCGCCCTCAGATCCTTCCGAATCCAAGATCTGATATCAATATATTCTCGGAGGGGGGGGCGCAGAGAGAGAAGCAGGGACCGGGGGCGAGAGAGAGAGAGAGAGAGAGAGAGAGAGAGAGAAGCAATGCACAATTAGTCTCTCTTAACGTACAAACGGACAGCAGCACAGAGGGAGGGGGAGAGAGAAAGTGCGCGCAGAGGGGAGGCCGAGACGGGACAGAGAAAACAGACGCCAGTCACACAAAACATGCACACGCACACGCACACACACACACACACACACACACGTGCATGAAAGGCATTTCCCCCCCCAGAGACTGCATTCAGGCGGTCACTCATACGCTTAAGTGACCGAGCAACTCTCCCTCTTCCCATTCAATCCTCCTTCAGAGACAGACCATCAAGCCGAAAACCGGTGAAAGCAGATCTTTTACAAACCCAAAATGATCCCCACTTTCTTCCCGTCTCTGAATCCCTCCCGGAGCCGATTCATGCAATCGACTTGACACGATTAATCGACCGACCTCGCCCTCTTCCTCCTCTGAGACCTCCCCCTCCTCAGCAGACCCCTTCCCCTTCCCCCCCGCCCCAGCCACAGCCAAAGACCCCACAGGCCCCCCAGCAGCCAAAGCTTTCAGCATCGCAAAATCGTCCAAGGTTCCCTTTCGAGCCGCAGCGGATTTTTCCTTCTCCTCCAGTGCAGCCTGTCTCCGCTTCGCTGCAACCACTCCCGGGGCAGATGGATGGACGGATGGTTCTTTGTCGACAGCGCACCCAGACAGAAGAGGAAGAAACGTAAGACCGAAGCGATAAAAACGGAAAGCTGGGGACAGGAAGACCAACGATGCACAGACACACGGATTCAATACACAGAAAGAAGCTCTCGCTGAATCATTTTGAGACAGCGACAGGTGCGGTCTGTCTTTGGCAAGCTTTCAGCGGTGCACTCAGGGATGCTTTCTCTCTATGATGAACGAGAAAGCTCGCAAAAAAAAGGGAAAGACAGGGAGAAAAATTGGAAAGCGCCATCAAGGTCCCCCATGCCCTCCCGTGCTTTTCTTTTTCTCTTTGTTCCTTCCACTGTCTTTTTGTCCATCCGTCTCTGGAAAAGAAGCAGCTCGAACTAGTGCTCGCGAAAGCTGGTTCAATCAATCAGTCTGCCAACTACTCAACTCAAACCAACCAACCGAACAACTTACCGAGCTCCTTCTGGTACATCTCGAGATCCTTCTCATACTTCTCTTGAGCCTGCACACACACACACATACACACACACACACACACACACACAGAGGTACTCTCTCTCTTGACCTAAGGACACCTTTCATTTCTGTTGAACCAGGCACACAGACGCACACCCAGACTTGGCAAGAGCGCGGATTTCTCTTCTCTGTCTCTTTTGGCACCCAGCACTGCCCGCCTGCCTTACTCACTGAAAGAAAGACCTTCAAACACAGAGGGGAGCTTTTCCCCCTCTTCCTTTTGAAGGACCGACCCCAATCTCAGCCTGCTCGAGGACACTGCTGAATTGTTCCTTCTCCCCAGTCCCAGCAGAGAGAAGCCGGTCAGGGTCAAGGCACTCATCTGGCATCTCCGGACAGAAGCTCTTGAATCTGGTCCTGCGGGCATGCGTGCGTGCGTGTGGTCCTCTTCAAATCAACAAGAGAAGAAACAGCTTCGGGTTAGACAGCCAGCCAGCCAGCCAGCCAGGTAGGTAGGTAGGTAGGGAGGTAGGGGGACACACATGCAGACGTATTGGCAGAAAGAGGGAGGAAAAACGTCGGCCTATTTTGACGCCAAGACAACAAAGAAACACAGCGAGAGGGAGGGATGATCTATCATCATGACTTCAAAAATTCTGATCGATCCAAGGATTTTTCTATCGGACGGGAAGTTAATACTCCTTCGCCTTTTTTTTTTTTTTCGAGTTGCTTTCTTTCTCTCTAGTCCTTCGTTCCTTCCTTCTTTCATTCTTTTGGGTCAGTATTTGGAGTCAAAAGAATCTGGAGATGGATCCCGGTGTGTGTCTCGTCGCCGCGATCCCTCTTCCTCTTTTGGAATCACACATACACACACACACACGCACGCACAGAGAGANGAGAGAGAGAGAGAGAGAGAGGAAGAGAGAGAGAGAGAGGAAGAGGGAACCCACCAGATCAGTTGGAGGTCCTTCGATGGGGTCGACAGCGCTCTCCTGTATAGGTGGCTCGCCTGAACAGACCACAGAGAGAGAAACGCATGGAGGGACATAGAAAAGAGAATGAATATGTCAACGCGTTAAATCTCAAAAAAGACCGTCCCACCGGGGTTTTCACTAAAGGGGGTTGCCAGTGAAGGAACTTGTATGCTTGTGTGAGTGGACGGAAGGACACCGGCAGTGCCTCCAGTCAGTCGAACAATCGACGAAGAACAAAAAAAAGTGCGGAGCTCATTTTCCTTCTCCTGTCATTCTTCCCATCTTCTCTCTTGTCCTGGCCGCTGAGCTGAATTGATCGATCTAGTCCCCCCTCGTCCGCTCCCCGAACATATGCATTCATTCATTCAGTGACGGGGCTTCTTTCGCTCACCCACTCGCTCACTCATTCACTCCCAACCCCTTTCAACAACTGACTCACTAACCTCTGCCCAGTTTTCTTCGTCCCTCTCGAAGGCGATCGCCTTCTCCCAAACGCTCTTACAGGAGCCCCGAAAGTCAAGCCCAACCTGCAATCATTTTGGCATCATGCAGACAATTTCTCAGAACAAAACTCCATCCACTCACCAGCGTGCGAAGCTGATACACTTTTGTCGTCAACACAAGCGAAAGCCCGAGTTTCACTTCAACGTGTATGGTGGGCAGAGCATAGAGACAGTTGGTTGTTTTGGGGAATGCAAGAGACAGGCAGGCTGATAGATAGAAAGACAGACGGAGTGACAGACCTTCTCAATTGCTTCTTCAAAGATACCCCTGACGATCCCTCTGTTTTTCTCGACAACCCTCCTCATCTCATCCCCACTTATCGCACTTCCTCCCGCCCCCTTCCCGTCTCGTTCAGCTCCTTCTTCCCTCACTGCGACCATCTCTCGTCTCTTCTTATGAAAGTCCTCCACGACATGCTCGAGAAAGACACGCCAGAGATCCACAGAGAAGGGTACCAACCGAAGCCCAAGACGGAAAACTCCGATAGGGCTCAGCGGGTCCACAGGATCTCCAGGCCACCAAGAAGCTGGGTCTCCTTCTCCATCACCCCCCCCAATCTCGTCTGTGATCTCGAAATTTCTCTCCTGCGTTCCCTCCTCCTTCTCCTTTTCAGCCTGAAGAACGCGCTCCTCGAGAGAAGCCCAGCGTTTCCAGAAACCGAAGCAGAGAGGAAATTCGCGCAGAAACTGCATGCAAAATCCAAGCCCATCGATCGATCACTCACACAACCCACTCATCATCCAGGGACTCCACTCATCGGCACGTACTCATCCCCCCCCTTCCTTCCCCCATGAATCAACCGATCGATCTATCAATCAATCAATCAGTCAATCAATCAATTAATCAATCAATCAACCAATCATTAGAAAAGAGGACGAAGAAAAAGAACGAGGGAAGAAGACAGATAGACAGACAGACAGACTGTATGTTTCTTCTTCTCGCTTGTTTTCTTCACGTACACAAGAGAAAAGAAAGAAAGAAAGAAAAGGCAGACAGGCGGAAGGAGAGGCGCACCCTTTCTCTCTCTCTCACACACACACAAACACCTGCCTGGTGGTAGCTTCTCCTCATCATCGCCGAGTCTCCCTGCAGAAACAAAAACCAAAAAGATTGACGTAGGCAAAAACGGAACAAACAAGCGGAAAGAAAACTTCTCTAATCGAGATACACAAGGTCCTCCATTTTCTCCTCCAGCCTTCAGAGCATACAGCCAGTGACTGAGAGAGAGAGAGAGAGAGAGAGAGAGAGAGAGAGAGAGGAGAAAAATGCAGAGAGAGGAGAGAACAATGCAGATAGATAGATCGATCGATCGACACAAGAATCCAAGGCTCCTCGATGTCCGTTTTTTCAAAGGCCTACCGGATGGGTACGGGGAGGGAGCAAATCACGCTCTCTGTCTTTGCCTCCCTCTTCACATTAGAGATATTTTTCTTCTACGCCTCTTTACACACCTGAGCTTCTGTGATTGCAATGAGTGCTGTCCAACCCTCGAAATCGCATGGGTTGCTCTCCACATAGGCCCATGCTTGTGCCAGCTGTTGTTCCGGGGACACGGCGTTACTCTGCATGGACACATACATGGGTTAATTTTTTCATTTCTTCACTGAGTTATTGGAGGGACAGATAGATGCGTGCATGGATGGGCATGAAAGTGCGCGTGCTTCCTCGAACTCTTTTGTGTTGCGTTTTCATCTCTTTCAAAAGCATTGATTGGGTTGTCTGTCTGTCTGGACGTCCACACCCACCCATCCACCCACCACACACACTCACACACACACATTCAACAGACAGACAAAGAATGCAGAAGAGGAAGAAAGAGAATGTCTCGGGAGGCAAAATCCTTGCTCACGGTCCTCCCATCCACATTCGAAACAAGCGGCCGGGACGCTGGCAGATATACACACTGATCATATATTTGGACTTTTCACGCATCATCACAGAATTCCGTAGGATCCACTCTATCGAGAAGAGACACATTGAGACGGGCGAGGTGTTTGACAGAAAGCACCCATGATACAAAGAAGCATTTCTTACGGAACGCTCCATACATGAACACATTCTCGCACAGATAGATCTCTACGGACCTGATCTGCGTCTGCCATCGCCATAGCCAGCTGTGCGTCGTCGCCAGTCGCCGGAAGAGTCGGAGACAGAGCTGGTGGATATACGCCTGCTCCCCCCCCGTCCCCTCCCGTCGTGTCTGTGCTGTCACCTCCGGCTGCCCCCCCCACAGTTCCGATCTGATGAAGTTGGTGTGTGGAAGCTGCACACACACACACACACACACACACACACAGAGAGAGAGAGAGAGCGAGCGAGCAGGACAGGACAGGCCAAAGCAAAAACCCAGAAATCACGGAAGCGTCTGGGCACGAAATTTGCTTGAGTCACTGATATTCTCGAGACTAGACAGGAGATCACAAACCGTCAAAGTGGACAAAGTCTTTTTTTATCTTTCGTACGGCACACCTGCTTGGAGGTCCTTTCCTTGACCCATTCTTTGTTGGAAGTGGAAGCATCAATCAACTTCTGCTTTTCTTCCAGCACATTCAAAGCCTCGCTCTACCATCAAAAACCCCCCAGATAGATACACCACCGCAAACGCAAAATCGCACGTACCCACACCTACCAGACACAAACAAATACCAGAACACAATGTACGCTCTGCGCTCAAAAGCGCGCAGTGCTGAAACACAGAAAACAGGGAAAGGGGGGCAAAGAATGTAAAGGTCAGCCCAGGGAGACAATGAAGAGACACGCAAACTGACTTCCGTATGCGCCCATGGCAGCAGCAACAGCCGCAGCGGCGTGCTGTTGTTGCGAGACTGCGGTGTGAGCGGCCTGCTGCTGTGGGAACCCGAAATGCCCTTGCTGTTGTTGTTGCCCCCCCCCATACTGGACAGAACCCACGCCACCCCAGGCGACATTCCCTCCATTACCCTCCATGGCTTCCGATTTCTTGACTTGCCTGTCAAACAAACAAGTGAAAGACGATATAGGTGTAGTCACTGTCGCTCGTCCTCAAGCCGCAAACTCCAAACGGGGAATTTGTATTCCGGTGACAAACAAAAATGGAAAGAACAGGAAGACCGCAATCCTGATCTATATTGTGTCAGTTACCTTCGTTTCCTTGCGTGTTAAGTTCAGGAATTGTAAAAAGAAGGGACTGGGCCTCAGACTCAATTCTCTCCTTCCTGTCTTTTCAGACACTCGAAGAGAACTCAGAGAGACGGAAATCTATCTTTCTTGAGAACGAAACACCGAGCACAAAATCTGCGATCAGAAACGTGTTCCTGGAACACCAACTGATTTATCCACAGGGTCGGTTCAAGCAAAGGCCGAAGACACCTCTAGAAAACCGATGGATCGATCGAACAAGGAGGAAGGAATCCTGCCTGGACCTGCCAGACTGAATCCGACCCGCCGGTCTGTCTGTCTTTGTGCCAGCCAGCGCAGAGCCGTACAGAAAGTAGTTCGATCAACGCCCAATAATCAAGCTTCCCCGGCTTGCCGCAACCAATGCGTGTTTTGAGATGATATGTCAACAGCAGAACATTGGTGCCAGGCGAATGTAACGGTGTAACCAGACTCTCTCCAATTTTATCGGTCGACGGTCGGATCCAGCCGGCACATGCCGGCACTCTGGTGGTCCATGTGCACGCGAAGACTGCATGTGTGCCACGAGAATCTCGCACGCCCGCGCGCGTGGTGACGCGAAAAAGAGCTCTAGAGACGCATTTTTTTGACAAAAATTAAAAGGGGAATTTTGTGTCAAGAGAGGGCCGGCCATGGCCGGCCGGAGTGATTGAATCTCTACCTGCAAGAGTGGAATTAAATTAACATCTTGCACTCACAGCTAGAACGCCGAGTCAGGTGGCTTGTCACATTAACATTAATATGCGTGCTTGAGTCTCAGCAGGAGAACTTGGGGCGCTGATTCACTTCGCTGCGTCCACCGAAGGTGCGGAGCGCTCTTCTGATTTGCTGACAAACATCCCCGTCTCGTCCCTGTCGGAGTTCTTTCGGCTGTATCCAGCCATTCATCTGTCGGGACAGCCCACCTGGTAGTATTCTTTTCTCCTCGACCGACCAGCTGAGCGAAAGCCAGAAAAAAGGGGAGAAAGGAGAAGTGTGCGCAGATCGGAAGGGTGAAGGAAAGATGAGCTTTGGGGGATTCCGCGGGGGTCTGGGAAGAAAACCTGGCGGTGGAGGCGGGGTCAGTTCTGGTGTGCACGGAGAACACTGGCCGCCCTCTGCTCCTGTGTGCAGAAAATCGAATGAGGCTTGTGTGCTCTCTCTCTTGGAAGGCTGAATTCTGGCTCTTTCTGTTCAACTGGTCTTCACATGTGGGGAGGAGGAATTGCGAGCTTCAAGCGATCACGTAAAAGAAAACCGAAGAAAAGAGTCCTAGAAGGAAATTTGTTTTTTCAAGTCTATACGCCTGTTCGCGTGCTTACAAGTTTGACTTCCAGCATTTCTCAGTTAAGGTTCGTGAAGAAAGAGCGGGTGTGGAAACCTGAAACTCTCTCGGCTTTGCTTCTTGCAGGGAGGAGGGACGCAACAATGCCAGAATTGTCTTCAAAAGGGACAGTGAGTTGACTCTCTCGTTATTACTCTCCTTCTGTCTATGTCTATAAATCTCTTTTCTTCTTCATTCTTTTCTTTGTTCTCCTTTTTTCCTTCCTTCCTTCCTTCCTTCCTTCCTTCCTTCTTTTTTCTTTCTTTCTTTCTTTCTTTCTTTCTTCCTTTCTTCCTTTCCTCCTTCCTTCCTTCCTTCCTTCCTTCCTTTCTTTGTTTCTTTCTTTCTTTCTTTCTTTCTTTCTTGCTTTCTTTCTTTTCTTGCTTTCTTTCTTTTCTTGCTTTCTTTCCTTCCGTCCTTCCTTCCTTCTTCCCTTCTTTCCTTTCTTTCTTTTCTTTTCTTTTCTTTTTTTTCCTGCCTTCTTTCCGCGTTTCATTCCGCTCCTTCGTCCTTTCAAGTGAGTCAGTCGGTCAGTCGATAATTTGCCCACTCTTCTCCCCTCCTTTCTTAAACAAAGAAACAAAGGGAGAGAGACAGAGAGAGAAAGAAAGAAAGAAAGACAGACAGACAGACAGACAGAAAGAAAGACAGACAGAAAGAAAGAAAGAAAAGGAGAGACATAAGCTGAAAATCAACCAAACATCTGGCTGCATGTTTGATGAATGCAGCTGGACGTATGAGTGCAAAGCGCAAAACGCAGCCTACAAACATCGACCGACCCGAACACAAGTGCTCAAGTGAGTATGTTCACGGGGAGACGAGTTGTCTTTTTCTTCGTCTCTGTTTTTGGTTTTCGATTGTGCGTTCGCCGTATGGTCCTTGTCGTCTTTTACTCCGTCTTTTTTAATCCCGAGAAGTCGCGTCAAAGGAGAGCAGCAGATGAGAAAACCCGTGCTGAATTTTCGATACTTCACACAATACTGCATGGTCGTGTCAGTCGAGAAAAAAAGGCGTCGTGTTGTATGAATATTCTTCCTTCCAGTCTTTTCTGATTCTTCCTGAAGACTTTGAGGCCACCCTGCATCCCCAACTGGTAGGTCAACTGCCTGCGGGCCCCTTTTTCGTGTGCCTCTGTGTCTCCAGTGCATCATGTCAATGGTCGAATGTCAAAAGAAAATTTCCCCCATTTCTTCCCCCTCCCTCCCTCGATCTCATGCAGAAACCCCCGACTGAGGCCGAAATTCCTGGAAGACGACGTCCCTGAAATTCCAAAGTGGGCTAGCTGGAGGGACGGATGGGTTGTCTCTGTCTGGGTTGCTTGTGTGGGTGGGGGGGGCACGTACGGGTTTTTGTTGAGGGGGGCTTCGTGACCCTCCCAGCCCTCTGTCTCTTCTGTTCTCTTCTCTGATTCGCGCACGCGTATGTTTAGGTTTTATATGTAATTGCACGTCTCTCTCTCTCTCTCTCTCTCTCTCTCTCTGTGTGTGTGTGTGTGTGTGTGTGTGTGTGTTCTGTATCCCCCCTGCAGAATCACAGATGGAGATTGGAGGAGAGCAGGGGAGCCTCGAAGGGGTGAAGAGGAAAAGAGAAATGGGGAGAAGCGGAAGAAGGGGGGGAAGGAGAAAGGGAGAGCCAAGAAGTCTCAAAAGAAGCGCCGCCGTCGCAGTTCTTCTTCATCTAGCAGCTCCTCCTCAAGTTCCTCTAGTTCTTCTTCTTCTGAAGACTCGTCTTCCTCTTCCTCCTCCTCGGGGGACGACAGCGACTCCTCGTCTTCTTCCGCTTCTTCCTCTGATTCCCCTGGAGGATCTTCGTCTCCTTCTGATGTAGAGAAGAAGGCAAAGAAGAGGAAAGAAAGCAGGGAGGATCGGAAGTCTCCAAAGGAGAATGTCAAAAAGAGAAAAGACAGAGAGGAGAAGGACAAGAGAAGGAACCCGTCGGAAAGCGACAGTCACTCCTCTCCCCCGAGATCCCCCGCAGGAAGAGGAAGAGAAGACACTTCTGATTGACCATCGACGGAGAGAGAAGCAACAGAGAGAGTTTCATGCATGCAATCAAAGAACGGTTGATGGAATCATACAAGCCGTTTTTCGAAGAGTTTTCTTCTGCTGCTTTGTACTGTGGAAGAATCTCTTGGGATGAGTGTGCGTTTCGGGCGACGGGGTGGGGGTGTAGGCAGATTGGGATTTGGCTTTGTATGGGCTCTTCTTTTTTTGTGTAGACCTGGTTGAGTGACAGGGGTGAACTATTGCATGGTCGAGTCGCACCTCGGTTGCGGGTTGCCCACTTCATTCATGGATTCTTGGGAGAGAAAGGATACGTTTTTACGGGTCCGGGGCGGGGAGGGAAAGGAAAACGTCCCTGTATGATGCCAAGGGGGAAGTGAAGCGAGTGGTTCATCGAGGGAACGGCCTTCAACCGGGCCTTGACGTCGAGTAGGAAAAAGAACAAACGATCAATCAGAGACACAAAAAGAACAACGTTATCTGTTTCACGGGTGTATAAATCTTTTCCTCATACCGCTTCCGACTTCATCTCTTCAATTATTTGTTCTTTGAATTTCTTTTCGAAACTTAGACCGAAAGAGATGTTCCTTGCTGCGTCTAATGCTGCGTTTGTTACAGCCGGTCTACAGCACGCGCTGGCTTTCACACTCCACTAAAAACTTCAAGTTATATATATATATATATATATATATATATTTGAAAAAAATATCTTACAGATGTTGTGAAATCACTGGAATGCTCTTCTATGTGCATTTTTTTAACGTAATGTGACTTTATCAGTATCTGCCAGTAAGCCCATACCATGTTACCCTAGCTAGATGTTACCTTAGTATCATTATCTAACCTATGTATTATATATAATACTATATAATATCTAGCATAATACACAACTTAACAATAAAACACTATAGTAGGCAGTGTTACTAGCTACGGTTAAAGCTACAGTAGCATAACATACTAGCATAACATTGATGTTCCGGGTTTTAATTGTTATTTTAATATTGTTATAAATAATTAAACTATTAATATTCATTGCATACATGCATGAACTACGTAAAAATTAAATACTGTTGCGTATAGACGGGTGGAAGATTAAGAATAAGTGATTTAGTGGTGCCTTTGAGCACTGTCACCGTTTTGTCTTGTAGAGGTCGCCCCCGCAAACGGCAGAGGGGTGTGCCCCATCGCTGAGGCTCAGACCACACCCCGTGGCCCACCTGGAATCTCTTCCAGGCCGTTTTCAATCAACTTCTTTGTTACATACATGCAGCCTAAGCCTTTGCATGTGACGTGCTTTATATATTGATTGATTGATTGATTGATATGTTCCGCCCTAGGGCCTTCCCACTATGTCTATCTATCGCCAGAGCTAGCAGGGCGGGGCGTTCCCATATTACGCTTCTTTTTTAACCAGAAAAGGCACAATCGTCGATTCATTATCACTTGCATGACAAGATCAAGATCAAAAGCCCCTTTATAGTTGCTTTCTTACTAACTTAGTGATAGTGATAGTGATAGTGATTAGTGGTGCCCTAGAGCACTGTCGCCGTTTTGTCTTATAGAGGTCGCCCCTGCAAATAGCAGGGGGGTGTACCCCATTGCTGAGGCTCAGACCACACCCCATGGCCCGCCTGGTTTCCTAGGCCACCAACCAACAATCTATCTGCGCTTTGCATACTTTGGTCTATGGGCTGCTCAGAAGGGACTGCTCCAAAAATCGATCCAATGACACAGGACGAAAGGACACTTTGGCTTTGTGCACGCCCTCTCTCCATTCTTCTCTCAGCGATTTCTCCTTCTCCCTCCCTCAGCTGTCTTCCTGCTTCCAGGATGGTCTTGTATTCTTCTTTTCTTCTTTCCGTTCCTCCCTTTCTTTTTGTGATCACTCCATATCTCTGTGCCAGCACTGTTTCATCTAACGAGCTTCCAGGTGCGTATCTTCCTGGGCTTTCCTTGAACACCCTTCTTCTGAACGCCGCCCTCCCCAGAAACTCATCCACCGTACTATGCCCTTCGTTCATTAAGAATTTGAACAGAGCCTCAGTGTGCAGTCTTCCTCTTTGTCCTTCTCTTTTCTCTCTGCAAACTTCTCTTGCTCTCTTTTCTCTTCCCTCGTTCCAGTCTGCTCCTAATATTCTATACATGTACGCTCTTTCTCTATTATAAATCGGGCACTCAGTCAGCATATAGATCTCATCCTCCAACACCTCTGTTTCCATCCATCCTTTGCAATAAGGGCAGAGTCTCTCCTCCAACGGCACTCTCTGCCCTCCTCTTTCTAGCACTTTTCCCTTTGTTCTCGCTAACGTCTTGTCTCCTACTCTGCAGGCTACTCTCCTTCTATGTTCTCCTCTTGGTGCTACCCTTCTATAAGAAAAGAGCACCCATCCCAGTTTTTCTTTCTCTATTTTCATTCCCTCTCTTGGTCTTTCTTCTGATGCCTTTTCAAATAAAATGAGCTACAATCTGTTTCCGTTTGTTTTTGTTCGATGTATGTGTGCCATATGAACTTTAAATTTCTTCTTTTTTCTCTTTCTCTTCTATCTCTCTCTCTCACTCCCCTCTCAATTCTCCACCTAAAGATTTCTTTCTTCCTCTCTTTTATTTCTTTATCTGTCTTGTTTACAATCCATCTTTCCATCCTATCTACTCTTTCATTCACTGCGTGTGTCCCTATCTCTCCTGGCTGGCCTGAGAGCTTCTCTTTTAAAAAAGGATGAAGGCCTCTCTCTGTAAATAGTGTCTGTGTGCATTTCTTCAAGTGCAGAAAGAAGTGAAAGGGATACAACTCTGTTCTTTTTCCTCTCTTCAGTTCATCCTCCACTCCTCCTCTCAAGCAATGAATAACAGCCTGCCCAATCGCCTCCTTCCTCTTTTCTTTTAGTGCCTTTCTTACCCATCTGATCATCTTCTCTGCCACTTTAATGTCAATTGGAAACATCCCCCCCTCCATTAATGTAGTGACACTGTCTGCGCTTTCTGTCTTTCTTAGCCCCAAGACCCACCTCACAAAGCATCTTTGTTTTTCATCGAATTCTGCACAGGCCCTGTCTGCGCATGGGTGTATCTCACATCCATACATCCATACTGCACGCACCGTCTGATTAAATAAATGAAAACATTCTGCCGGCGGCACAGCTGGCTCTCTGGCTAACTTTCATATCAATCTTTGCATACATCTCTCTGCTCTCACTGCTCTGTCTGCCATCATTACATCGAGGTCGCAGTTTAAGGGAAGCACCAGACCCAAAAATGGCTGTGCTTTCTCTTCTTTCAGTACCATGCTGCCTATTCTGATCTCTTCTGTCTGCCTTTGCCTTCCAAACCTTAGTACTCTCGATTTGTCAGAAAAGAGGAGACGGAGCGGCTCTACGTACTTTCTCAATCTCTCCAGCAGTTTGTTCAATTCTCTGTCTGTTGCATTGAACAAAGTCGTGTCGTCTGCAAATAATACGGAGAAAAAATCCACCCACCTCCCATCCTCTCCGACCGGTACTTTTGGTCTCTCTCCCTGTTCTCCTATTCTCCTTCTCCCAGCCCTCCCTTCCTTTCTTACTCTCTCTGACAGGTCGTGTACGTATCCTTTGAAAAAAGTGGGCCCACTGGACCCCCTTTGTTTCGTCCCTATCTGTTCTGAATACCACTTTCCTGTCTCTTTCACTCTTGCTCTTACTTTCTCGAGCGATGACAGGGCCCATCGGATTAGCTCCTCTGAAACCCCTGCCTCTCTCAGTTGCTGCTCAAGCTTACTATACCTGACTTCGTCAAAAGCTCGAGTGAAATCAACGAGGGCCATAATCATAGAGAGATGGTGGGCAATCACAAACAAAAGAAGAAACATAGCATCGCATGTTCCTACTTTCTTTCTATATGCAAACTGCCATGGGTTCTGCCTTGCTTCTCTCTCTACATTATTACCGAGAATCGTGTCCCCCCATTTTGCATCTGCACATGCCAGGTGCACGTTTCTCCATCCCCCTATCACTGCCTATGACTTGCCAGGCTTCACCAATGCCATTACCAGTAAATCATTCCATCCCTCTGGCCACCACGCATAACAAAAAGATGCATTAATCAAATCAGCATATACATTCACCATCACTTAAGATTTTTCATACAACTTGAGCAGACCCGGAGGCATTCCATCCTTTCCAGCAGCTTTCTTAGGATTCCCTGCTTTTTTTATTGCCTCCCTCACTTCTTTTTCGGTAGTTATCTTCGTGTTCTTTTCTCTTACTGCTGTGCATCTTTTGCATTCTTCTTTCTTTTCTGTTTCCACTTCATCGTCTGGGAGCTTTGTCTGTTTTTCCTATCCTTTCGTAACTTGTTCCATCATGAGACTGTCCTTCATCCCCTTCGGCTCTCTCTTTTTGTCTTCTGTTCCTAGTCTCCTCCAGACTCTCCAGCATCCTCCTTCTCCTATTTCCTTCCTTATTCTTTGCACCTTTCTCATTGTTTCCTTGGATGCTTCCCTTTTCCCAATCCTGATCCTCTCTCTCTCTACCTCTTCTAGTTGTTTTCTTCTCTCTTCGTATTCTCTCTGCCATCTCTCTTCTTGCCCTCTTTCTGTCCCCTTGCCTTTCTTCTGTTTCAAGTTTTTCATTTTCTTTCTGATTTTTCTTTCAAGTGCTCTTCTTCTTCTTTACTCTGCCTTTCCTATTCTCACTGACTCATCGGCTTCTAAGGCTTCTCCATTCCCTTTTCTTTCCCTCTTCTTTTGTTACCTTAGTGCCCACCTATATGTTTCCTCTCTTACCTATCTCATTTTCTTGTATTCTCTTTCTAATGCTTCTCTCTCTACGGTTTCTCCTTTCTTCCTACCATTTGCTTCTCGGAATACCTCCCCTATCTTCTTTATGGTGACTCTCTTATCCAATTCTTCTATGAATTCTCTTTCCGTTCTTTGTGTGAAAGTCCCTTTCCATCTGGGTCTTATTCTGTCCTCTTCTTCTTCTGTTTCTTTAAAGATCAGTCTTTTCCCTCCTTTCTTCTCTTTTTGTCCTCTCTTCTTTTCCTTCTCTTTTTTCTCTCCCTNCTTGCCCTCTTTCTGTCCCCTCGCCTTTCTTCTGTTTCAAGTTTTTCATTTTCCTTCTGATTTTTCTTTCAAGTGCTCTTATTCTTCTTTGCGCTGCCTTTCCTCTTCTCACTGACTCATCGGCTTCTAAGGCTTCTCCGTTGCCTTTTCTTTCCCTCTTCTTTTGTTGCCTTAGTGCCCACCTCTCTTACCTGTCTCATTTTCTTGTATTCTCTTTCTAATGCTTCTCTCTCTACGGTTTCTCCTTTCTTCCTACCATTTGCTTCTCGGAATACCTCCCCTATCTTCTTTATGGTGACTCTCTTGTCCAATTCTTCTATGAATTCTCTTTCCGTTCTTTGTGTGAAAGTCCCTTTCCATCTGGGTCTTATTCTGTCCTCTTCTTCTTCTGTTTCTTTAAAGATCAGTCTTTTCCCTCCTTTCTTCTCTTTTTGTCCTCTCTTCTTTTCCTTCTCTTTTTTCTCTCCCTTCTTTTCCTTCTCTTCTTATGGTGGTTTCTTCTTTCCTCCTTTAAGGGTCAGTCTCAGACATGCATGATCAAAAGGGACACTCGTCAACATACACAACAAAAAGGATGCACAAGACAAAAGCAAACAAGGAGTCACGCATACATAATCAATGAGAGATTCGCCACCCCCTGTACTCTGATAGGTGCACTGACCATCAAAAGCAAAGTCGTGCTCCCTCCCTTCCTCTTTAAGTGCACACTTTCTGAGATCATTCAGTAGGACCAGTCCGAGGTCTTCGCAGAACCTTATGAAGAGCTTTCCTTTCCGATTTTCCGTTTCATCTTCTGATATTCTCTCTGGTTGGTACACCTCCCCCGCCTTTCCCCCCCTCACCATTCTTTCCCATTCGTCCCCTCCTTTGTCTCCTTCTCTCCCTCCCTATACCACCAGAGGCACTTTGTTTGCTGTCCTGGCATTGAAGTCCCCGCACACGCACACTTCATTCACTCGTTTGTCCCCTCTTTGCTTTCTTTCTCTTCTCTTTTCCTCCACTTTCTCTCTTATTTCCTCAAGAAAGCCGTCGTTTTCATGAGTAGAGTCTCCTGGCGGGTCATACAGTCCCACTATCAGGGGAAATCCCGGTGCCTATACAAAAACGGCTGCTTCTGTTGCTTTTTCTGTCTGGAAGCCCAGTTTTCTTGCTCTTCTGCTCAACAAAACCGCAACCCCTCCTGTGGCTGTCATCATCCTCCCTTCTCTCTCCAGCGGGTAGTTCGTGCCCCCCATCCCTCCTCCACTCAGACTGCACATTGTCATTTCTGTTCTCGTTTCCATTAGCACCAGTACATCCGTTCTCTGTTTTTCTATTTCTGCTGCGAAAGAGTCACTACCCATCAATCTTCTTGTCATTCCTCTATCGTTCTACACGCAAATGGTTACCTTTTCCTCCTCCCTTGTCTCTTCCTCCCCGTCTGACTCACTTGATGTCATTGTGCTCGATACTTCAGATCTGCACGACGACGATGGTGGCGATGGTGGCAGGGACTGTCCTCTCTCTGATGAACTGCTCACTGGCATGGTGATAGATGAGAACGACTCGGTCTGGCTCTCTCCATTGTCCTCTTCTTTTCTCTTTCTTTGAGCCGTCTCCTTTCCTTCCCCACCCAGGAAACCAGAATCAACACACTCACACAAAGAAACAACATTCGTGGAACACACAGACGGAGCATCATATGCACATGCATCATTTAATTCAAATAAATATGCCTGCGAAGTTGGGACTGAGCTTGTCACAGAAATTGAAGAGCGCGCTGCATCATGTTTGAAGGAATCTTTGTCGTATCTTTCGGT
The DNA here is from genome assembly GCA_018398765.1 of Chromera velia. NCBI lineage: Eukaryota > Chromeraceae > Chromera > Chromera velia. The sequence goes on along the minus strand of JAHBMJ010005745.1, from coordinate 224,514 downwards.
CGAGTCTCTCTCTGAGACATCTTTCTCTTCCCACGTCCTCTGTTCTTACTCATTCTTACTTTTTCGTTTTCTTCTTTCTGCCCCCCCTTTCCACACCCTCCCTTCCCTACCCTCCCTTCTCCAAGATCCCTGCCCATCCCTTAGCCCTGCCATCTCGCTCTAGCTTCTGTCACATGCCCAAGTCTAGCACCATTCTCCTGCTGCGGGTTCTCTTCGCTCCTCGAGTTCCCTTCGGCCTCCATCTCCTCCACTGTGTCTGCACACACGGAGAGGGGGAGGGGGGGAAACTGTTTTTTTCTCAGTCTGTTTTGTGATTGCAAGAGTTTCACCGTAACCCGTCCCATACCCGCTTACCGGCGTCAGGAGGACCTCTGGCATTGCCATCAGTCCTCCCGTTCCCCCCTCCCCCAGTGGCCAACTGGGGTCTTTGGGTTTGACTGCCTTGTCCTGTCCTGTCGCCTTGGTAGGAAGATGGTGCGTCCTCCCACTCTCTCGTGTGAAGTCAAAATTTGACAGAGGGAATGCCGCTTTCTCTTTTTGGGTCTGTTCTTTGGCCTTTTCTCTTTCTGTACGTGAGCGATTGCAACCACCAGAACCTTTGGTGTGCCTTTCCCTCCTCTCTTTCCCTTTCCCATCCTTCTTCCACCCCTCCTCCTCCATCCCTTCTTCCTTTTCATCTGCCTCTTCCGCTAGGACGGTGAACTTGTTTCTTTAGAATAACTCCATCCCTGGGCCTCTCCTTTCCTTCTCGACCTCTTCTTTCTGTTCGATTCTGGTTCTTCGACTGTTAAACATTCCCGTCTCCTCCAATGCCTCAATCACGCACCACTCTGCCTCTTCTCGTGCCTCTCTCTCTATCTCTTTTTCTTTTCTCTGCAGCTTTCTACACCTTCTCTCTTCTCTATAAATCAGTTCTTCTATTCTCTTCATTTGTATTCTGGACCCATGAGCTCTATCCTCTTCCTTCTCTCCTCCTCCTCTGTGTGACCTTTCCTGTCTTTAGGGGGGGGTCGGTCTTTCCCCTCCCCTCCCTCTTCATTCCCCGCATGTCTGCATCCCCCCCCTCCTCCCCGTTTCCCGCACCGTCTCTCCCTGGGCCTGTCCTTACTCTGAAGCGTCTGCACTCTCTCTCTCTTTGCACCCCTTCCTGTCTGCTCCTCTCTTTCCTCTCCCGGAACCTTCTCCCCCACTCTCTGTAGGGCCTCCTTTGCTTCTTTCTTCTCTTCCTCCGTCTTTTCTTCATCCTGGAGTGTTATTGTTGCCCATTTGACCACTGCTTTTCTCTGCTCCTCCTCTGTCCTGGGCATGATACACCGGATATGCTTCCTTACCTCCATCTCCAGGGTCTGGTTCTCGGAGAAAAGAGAGTCTGCGTCCTGTGTATCCCTCTTTCTTGCAAATGTCACCATCGTAGTATTCCCCCATCTCTTGTGCTTCCTGTTGGTGATGGAGCTTGCCCCCTTCTCCAACCTCTCTGCCTGTGCTGCTGCCTCTTCAAACCTGTCTCCTCTCTCCACTGGCTTCCTGATCTGTGCTGCTCTTATCAGGAATTCTTTCAGCCCTTCTTTCAGCTCTCTTCTGTCAAGGCTTAGGCCAAGGAACAGCCGTGTCCTTTGCCTCACCTTCTCTTTGAAAACCTCCAGACTTTCGCCCCCTGATTCTTTTAATTGTGCTATCTCGTTTTCGGTCCACTCTTGTATTCGTTTCATATCCTTTCTCAACTCTGCCTGTCCGTTCTTACATTCCACTATTTCTTTTTTCAGGGGTCCGAGGCCTTTCTTGAGCTTCTTTCCCATGATCTTGTCTATTGATGGAATGATTTCATTTCTCAGAACGGTGGAGACTTGTGTCAGGTCGAACAATCTTTTCTCTTCTTTGTCTTTTTCCGTCTTCTCCTTCCTTTCCTTGTCCTCCTCCTCCTCTTCTTCCTCTCCTCCGGATGCTGAGTAGCTGGAAGTGGCCGACAGCATGTCGTTCAACGCATCAACATCAACCTTCTTGTCCTCCATCGTCTCTTGGCCCTTCCTGTATCCGAAAAGAAGTCAGAGAACGAGATGCAAAGAGATATTGTGATGCTATTACTCTGGAGACTGCAACTTTCTCAACTTTGAACTGTTTGGGACGTTCTACGTACGGTTTTACTGCTTGTGATAGAGGCAAAATGACTTTGCAGACTTTGCAGACTTAACAAATGGGATGAAAAGGAAAAAGATGAACATCAGGCTGAGCCTGAGACCAATAACAGAAACGACATTGAAAGATTTAGTTTCTTTTGTTTATTTGTCTGTCTTCCATCCATCTGAGCGGGTTAATTTTTCTTTGTTCCTTTCTTTTAAAGGAGCAATGAGCTTTGATACTCCTCTCACTTCTGGTTGGGTCGGACTAAGTCTCTCTGCTTTTTCGATTGCACATTCAGTGTTTGGTAACTCAATGACAAACAAAGATCTGCTAAAAGAAAGAGATCACAAACCGTCCATACAAGTTCTTAGGCCTTTATACTGAGCTTCTAATCAGTTCACCTTTCTTTTCCCCTTTCCGTATTTAGGCCAAGTAGCGCAATCCTTCTCTTCTTATTGGATCTCTTCTTTTTCCTTTTTTCCACTCAAGATGAGGCCCCCCTTGCTCAGAGACAGAGAGAAGAGAATAACAACCGTCGTTCTTATCTTTCTCTCTCTTTCTCTCTGTCTCTGTCTCTCTCCCTCCTTCTCTCTCTCTCTCCTTCTCTTTCTCTCTCCTGCGCTCTCTCTCCCTCTTGCTCTCTCTTTCTCTCTCTCTCTCTCTCTCTCTCTCTCTCTCTCCTCTCTCTCTCTTGCCCTCTCTCTCTTTCACTCTCTCTCTCTCTCTCCCTCCCTCTTCCTCTCTCTCTCTATCTTTCTCTTTCTTTCTTTCTTTCTTTCTTTCTTTCTTTCTTTTTTTCTTTCTTTCTTTCTTTTTCTCTCTCTCTCTCTCTCTTTCTCCCTTTCTCTGTCCATCCAATGCTTCCGTTTCTTCCTTTTCAGTATTATGGACTTGGTTCACTCTTAGCTTTTCATTACTTTCAGTGCTGGGTGCAACGGAGATAAAACCCTCTCTTCTGGTTGGCTCTCTTCATTTCCATTTCGGAATCCTCATACTCAAGGAAAAACCACTTGCAACAAAACAGAACCTGGTGCAGAGAATCTATGAACGGACTCCTAGCAACATGACAGAGAAAGAACGGGACCAAGTATGACTTCAAAGATAAGGATAGAATGGAGAAAGCAAATGAATCAATCGAATATAGAAAATTGAATGAGCAAAAACATCTTCCCTCTATCTTACTTTTCTTTGTTCAAAAAGAGATATCGAAAGGTCTCTCTTGCTTTGTCTCTCACCTCTTCAGGAAATGTTCTTTCACTGTGAGAGATCGTGTATAAAGTCATGTCTATCTTGTTCCCCTCTCCTCTTCTGTGTGCCTCTCTGATCTCTTTCGAAGACAAAGTCTCGAGAGCCTGTAAAGTGCCTTTCACAACCTGCAGAAGGATTCCATTCCTCATCGGAGATTCCCATTCTTCCGGGATACCCTTTATCCTTTCTACCAGTCCGTCTCTGTAGATGCAGTCCTCGAAGACCTGTAACCCTCTTTACTGGAGGAAAGCAACTTTCCTTCCTTCGGTTGCGGTTCTCACACTCTCTAAGAGCCTGGCCGCAATTACACCACCAAAACTTTTTTTTATGTAGAGTTTAACTATCTCTTCTACCCACTTTCTCTCTGTTTCAGAAACTTTCACTTGATGGGACTCTCTCTCCGTAGGGGTGGCAAAGCAGCCGTGCGAAGGATGTGGTAGGAACGCTAGTAGCTAGTAGTAGGAACGGATCTTAAATACAGTTTCTCCCCAATATTGATCCTATTCTTAATAATTTTTTATCACCATTATATCGATATATGACAGCTCTTAACAGCTCTTACAATACTCAGACTTAGAGATGACTTAGAGTCCCCCCTAACATGTCCTCTAGCACATCCTAGGGATAGACAGTGGACACTAAAGTTTTAAAGTTTTAAACTTAGTTTTTTCTGTTAAAGTTTTTTTTTTGTGCTCCAGACTTTATTTCAAAAAAAATATTTTTCAATCATGCAGTTTTTAAATAGGTCCTTAATCAAATTAGTTAATAGGTGACATGGACTGCCAGGAGCTTGGCTCCACCGGCTTAGTCATTCATTCATTCATTCAATCATTCATTCATTCATTCATAAATACACTAAAACTATAGTATGACACAATTCATTGAATTCAAATTATGACACAATACCTTATACACTAGTACCAGTGACACAAATAATTGTGTCACAATAGGTATGATCAAATAGTTAGAGTAACTTAGGTGTGATGAAATTGTCAGAAAAAAATTGAAGTGATCCTAGACTTTCAAAGTGACTTGAAGTCTTCAGAGTTGTCAGTCACTCACCCTACTCACACCCTACTCACCTCACTTACTCACTCACTCACTCAGTCACCTCACTTACCCACTCACTTAGTCATCTCAGTTACTCCTAAACTCACTCACTCACTCACTCACTCACTCACTCACTCACTCATCCACTCACTCACTCACCCACTTACCCCACTCACCTCACTCACTCACTCACTTACTCACTCTCTTACTCATTTATTGACTTAATTGGTCATTCATTCATTCATTTATTCATTCATTCAATCAATCAATCAATCAATCAAGCAATGAATCAATCAATGAATCAATCGCAGCCGTCTCCTTCACGGGGTTATGCAAGACCTGCACGCGTCTGCACGCGTACGCGCTCACGTGCGGAAGCCATACGGAGCCAGTCTGTACGGCTGTAACGCTGCCCTCCGCCGCGTGCCAAGCCGCGCCAAACACAGCAAACACGTGATTTACAACTATTTTTTTTATACATATGTGTGATTTAATTAATTGAATCAGTCAAAAGTTCTTAAAATCACAATTATTGTATCACAAATCATTGTGACACAAAAGGTTCTGGAAATTCTCATTGTGACACACTATAGTTCCAGTGTATTCATAAACTGATTATAACTAGCATACATCTATAGAAGGTGATGATGATAATGATGATTAAGCTAGATTAATGATTAAGGGTTAAATCCTAGATTTAGTAACGCCACATCCCAAGCCACTAGCAAGGCTTTGAGGACAACCCAGAGCACACATTCATGGGGGGGGGGGATGAGGAAGCCTGCATGCCAATCGGATGTAGCAGGAGTTCAGTCGATTCAGGTTTAAACTAGGGTTTAAATTCATGTCTACAGGACTACATCAGCAATAATCATTGGCGACGGAAAGGTTAGCAAAAATAATATAAGTTAGTTAGTTAGTTAGTTAGTTATAGTATGTTGGACGCTAGCCCACACTCACCAGCAGCTACCTAGTTGTACACAACACTCTAGTAACGTCTTCTAGATAAACTTTTGCATGTCTAGTTGCATGTTTACTTTAAAAGTTTTAAAGTTAAAGTTTAAAGTTTTTTAGGCAAACTATTGTAGAATAAGTGATGAATTGAGGGCATAAGATTCTATACAGAAAGTCTGTCACACAGGAAAAGCAAGGAACGATCTCCCTTCAACGGTTTTAACCATCGGAGCAGGCCAATCGGTGAGAGATTGGCATGCTTTCATAGAATTCGTTATCCATACATTCACATGCATCGCGGCCCGTAAAGGCGCCGGACCCGGGCCGAGCAGACGTGCGCCGGCTGCGGGATAATCGATATGACAACTATAGTATTAAAAAAACTTCAGTGCCCAACCCTAGAACACGTCTTAACATCTATATAGCTACTAGATATAGCTATCGTTGTTTTCTTCACTTATCGGTAAATCATTTTGCGTTTTCCATCTCTTCATGCCTCTTCTATAGCTAGTCTTCCATTTCGGTCAGACGTCAACGTACAACACGACTGGACGGCTGCATGTGTGATTGCATGCCTCAAGCTCCATTCTCTGTCGTGCCATGGCACAGGTCAAGCAGGTCGATCGCTAGTAGAGTCCTGTCCTTCCAGCGATGCAGTGTCAACCATAAAGGAAAAAGAAAAGTAACAACGATTCATTCGCTTCCCCTCTCTGCACTGAAACTTGGCGAGAAGGAAGTCAGAAACAAACCCCCACCCGCCCTTTTCTCCCTCTCTCCCTGTGTCCCTACCCCATCTCCCCTCTCCAATTAACGTATTCACAAAATCATCAGTCAATCAATGGACTATCCCAGTCTGTGGCCCTGGCCCTGGAAAGGTTGGAAAGAGGGGCCCTGAGGCGCTTGTGATGACGGTTGACCTCCTGAGGGTCCTCCAGCTGCACGAACGAACCAGCAATCGAAACACAAGGAAAGTTAGTGAATGCATCGATGCGCTGGCGGGAGAGCGAGCAAACAGTCTAGCAGTGAAGAAGAGTAAGGTGACGGTATAAACACAGGAACTGGGAGTCAGGATAGAGACACACACGAGAACAGACCGACCCCACTCTCTGTGCTCTGAGCACGATTCTTATCCCATCAGTCCCACCAATCGTACGAAAAGCGATAACAGAAAGAAGGGAGAGAGAGAGAGAAAGAGAGAGAGAGAGAGAGAGAGAGAGAGAGAAGAGACTGCCCGACAGACAGACCTTCCTGGTCGTACCCCCCTTGTTGCTGTTGTCCGCCCCCTCCTGCCGGTCCACCGAACATTCCCCCACCCCCACCCCCTCCTTGTGGTCCCAGAGGGTCTGCATGGGCGGCCCACACACACACACACACACACACACACACACCCACACGCATACATGGAAGCACACACAAGAAGAGTGAGGCGAGGCTGTCAGCCAAAATTCAGCTAGTGAGCTCTCTGACCGAATGCCGAATGCCGAGTTCAGCAACTGACTGAACAGACAGAGAGAGAGAGCTTGCGTCATCAGAAGAGATGCATGGACCAAAAAGCACGGGCAAACGGACTGGTAAGTAAGATTCAAAACAACGAAGACTTCAGGGATGGAAAGGCTCACCCATTTCCTGTGCTGGAGAACAGAATAAGCATTCCTGCAATACATCGACAGATTTGCAATTCTCTTTGTACACTCATGTAGCATGCAATACATGTGTTTAAAAATCGCGAGTGAAGTGTTTGCGCGTTTGCTGACTCGCGCATACGTTCTGGAGAAGAACAAAGAAGTCGCAAGAAACACACAAAAAAAGGCTTCGAGAAACAGTGCGCACAAAAAAGAAAAAAGACTCAGCCACCTCCACCCCTTCCCGCACTATCTGTGAGTGTCGGTAGACGCTAAAGAGGCTCGACGGACAACTGACCTTAAAGAGTTTCCAACTTAGAACGATACAGGTGACGATCACAGGCAGCGCTGTTCCCATCACAATTGTTACAAACAGAGCGCTCCCATAGCTCGGCATCTTTATTCCAGTCGCTCCACGATCAATCAACTGCTGGATCGCCTTCTCCTGCTCTCTCCACCCCCACGGAGTTAAAATGTACACTCTGCATAGGGGAGAGGCAACGAGACAAACGAAACAGTGGGAAAGAGGGTCACCTTTCATTAAAAAGCCTTTTTCACTTGACAAAGTTTCATGCGTTTTGACTTTTAAAGAAAAATGCAAAAGAGAAAAAAGAGCAAGTCGCAGAAAAATCCCTGTTAGCATGTGCACTTTCTTCGTTTCTCTCGCCCTCTCTCTGTGTATGTCTTTCACTGGTCGGGCGCAAAAAACGGAAAGAGAGCAGGTCTCAAGATCGGTGGCACGACACGCCCGCGAACTCGAGCCAAGGATGGGAGGAAGGCGACAAAAAGAGAAGACTGAAGTCGCTTCTTGCATAAAGCGCCCCGCTTGCTGTGCCTGCATCTCTTCTGTTTCTTTTCTTTTGCAGAGGTCAAGCGATCTTGGGCGGCTGATTTCTCGCCGACTGACTGCTTCACTTACTCACAAACTGACGCACGCGATGCAAACGTAGATCGCCAAGAAGGCGGAGTTGAACGTTGAGAGCAGGGATGACATGTTCTGCAACACCAAGGGAAGGGGCGAGAGGCAGAGCGAATCACGTATGGATTCATTTTCAGGGAGGGCTCCGTACAAAATTCTGTATGAAAATTAATCCATACAAACACCAAGGGGCGAGAGGCAGAGCGAATCACGTATGGATTCATCTTCAGGGGGGGCTCCATACAAAATTCTGTATGAAAATGAATCCATACAAACACCAAGGGGCGAGAGGCAGAGCGAATCACGTATGGATTCATTTTCAGGGAGGGCTCCATACAAAATTCTGTATGAAAATGAAGGTATACAAACACCAAGGGAAGGGGCGAGAGGCAGAGCGAATCACGTATGGATTCATTTTCAGGGAGGGCTCCGTACAAAATTCTGTATGAAAATGAAGGTATACAAACACCAAGGGAAGGGGCGAGAGGCAGAGCGAATCACGTATCGATTCATTTTCAGGGAGGGCTCCGTACAAAATTCTGTATGAAATTGAATCCATACAAACACCAAGGGGCGAGAGGCAGAGCGAATCAGTGGTGATCCAAAACTGTGATTGATGGAGGGCGACATCAACACAGACAGAGCACATCCGCAAAAGTGAGTAAGTCAGACAAAGAGGGACCACAGCCTCCGTCGTCCTGTCAGCACTCTTCGGACGAAGGGCGCAAGCAAAGGGACGAAAAGAAGCCAGAAAGAACAAAAGGAAGGAACGAAGAAAGGACGAAAGGGAGGAAGGAAGAAAGACAGAACAGAAGAAAGGAATGAATGAATGAAAGGAAGGAAGAAAGTGGGGAAGGAAGGAGAAAGAGAAAGAAAGAAAGAGCGAAAGCAAGCAAGCAAGCAAGAAAGAAAGAAAGAAAGCAAGCAAGAAAGCAAGCAAGCAAGAAAGAAAGAAAGAAAGAAAGAAAGCAAGCAAGCAAGAAAGAAAGAAAGAAAGACAGAAAGCAAGGAAGAAAGAAAGCAAGAAAGCAAGCAAGTAAGCAAGCAAGCAAGCAAAGAAAGAAAGAAAGAAAGAAAGAAGGAAAGAAAGAAAGAAAGAAAGGAAGGAAGAAAGCAAGCAAGCAAGCAAGCAAGCAGGCAGGCAAGCAACCAAGCAAGCAAGCAAGCAAGAAAGAAAGAAAGAAAGAAAGGAAGAAAGGAAGAAAAGAAAGAAAAGAAAGAAAAGAAAAGAAAAGAAAGAAAAGAAAAGAAAAGAAAAGAAAAGAAAGAAAAGAAAGAAAGAAAGAAAGAAAGAAAGAAAGAAAGAAAGAAAGAGAGAGAGACAGAGAGACAGAGAGAGGAGAGAAAAGCCTTCTTCTCTTTTGACCCCGGCTTGACTGTGCAGGGCTGAAAGCCAGACTCACCAGCATCATTGGCTTATAGGCCTGAGGGTCTGCACACTTTCATTCAAATATCCGTATGTATGTTGTGTATGCACACATTCAAATATCCGTATGTATGTATGTTGTGTATGCACACATTCATTCAAATACCCGTATGTATGTATGTATGTATGTATGTATGTTGTGTATCCACTATATGAATCCTTGTGCTCATGCTCGCAAGAATGCTACATTGGGTGCAGGGCTGAGAGGGAGCGGCAGTGATCGGTGAAAAGACAGACCAAACGGTTCTTTTTGTTTTCCTTGACTTCTTGAAGAATTTCGTCTCGTGTTCTGTCTGCGTCAGACGGGAATGCTGAGATAGAGAGGCAAGCAGGGACGAAGAGAGGGAGAGGGGGAGAGAGAGACAGAGAGATAGAGAGAAGAGGCAGGTCTTGCATCCCAGTCTAGCGAACCAGTGTGGACGATGCTTTTGCGTCTTTCCAGACCGCGCCTGTTTGTCCTGCCGAAAAGCGGAACCAGACTGACTGCTTGAATAAACCTGCCTGACCTACTTACCTCTGATTGCACACCAAGCAAATAGTCCTGCGATAATTTGAAGCAGAGCCCTGCACAGACAAAGCAATCGAAGCGAGAGGACACATGCGTGTTCTAATTTCAAGGAATCGCAACGTGAAAAGCAACTCGGATCTGGAACGCGGAGGAGGAAAACAACAGGACGAAAAGAGACGGGAGAATGAAGAGAGAGACTGAAAGAGAGAAGTTGTGACTCCAGAGAGAGAGTACTGACCACAACCAGAACTTGGCGAAGCTGACTACACATAGAGCTATTGCATAACAGAAGCTTGCACCGAGAAAGATCATCAACCACCTTGCGAACGTCTGCAAACAAGGCAGCATCCACATAGAACAGAGTCATATCTCGCCTCCGAATTCGTGCAGTTCAAACGTACCGAGCTAATGAAGTGATACAGCCCCAGCAGCGAACTGACCAACAGACTGGCTGACCTGTGCAGTTTGTGAGGGAGTGACAGCAAGACTGCCCATTCCCATCCCCCCCCCTCCCCCCATTGGAATCATCTTGCCCTACTGCTTTGTCCTGTCTCCGATTTCTGCTATGTGCCACCTCAAATTCTAAGGCAACACGGTCACGCTGCGCGAGAGAAGCTGGAAACCGAAACCATGGAGCCTCTGCAATCATCGACGAACGTGCAATGTCACTGACGGAAATGCTCAGCATCTGTTAGATTCTGTTAGAAGTCGAAGAATAGTCGAAGACGTCGACAGGGTCAGTCTTTCTGTGTTGGGCAGAGCCATGGCATGCCGCGCGGCGCGCCTGGCACATGCATGCGCATGCATGGCTCAAATATTTAGGCGCCGCCATGGCGCCGCCGCCACAGACAAAAGTGTCACCTCACATCACCAAGTCGCGGCTTCGATACTTGTGTGACAAAAAGACAGAGCATGATGCATTCTGATAAACCCTCTCTAGCAGTTTCTTCGTGAGATTCACCTGAAGAACAGTCGGAGTCAGAAAGCGAACGTCTCGGAGTGATCTCTGCAGGCGGTTCTGTGAAATCGCGACGCGATCGAGTCTTTTGACTGCGACTCGATCGGACAACAGAGCCGTCTGTCTGTTTAATTGTCTGTCTGGAGCCTCTGTCCATCTGTCCGGCAGTGGGAGCTGATATTCTCGCTGGCCTGTTATCTGTGTCTGATTGATGCCGTGACGGCTACGTAGGCGGTTGATCGCCCAAGTCTTGCTCTTCTTCTTTTTCTGATTTTTTTCCTCTCTGTCTCCAACATTTTGCCTGCCGATGCACTGTGACGAGAGTCTCCTTCTCCGAAACGCGCGGTGGCAGGAGGTTGGCAGCTTTCCGCTCGAGGGCCGATGGGGGCATAAAAGTCTTCTACTCGGAAGCCGCGCGTTTTTTTTCGGTGGAGAGAAGAAGCAGGAGAGGGGGGAGACGGAATGTTTTGGGTTCAAGAAAGTGAGCGTGGTGTGTCTCAAGACGATGGACACAGAGGAACTGGAGACCAAAGGAGAAATTCCACCTCCACGCCGTGGGTTTGCTCTCACATGGGGCACGGTGCCGCTCCCTTCTCCTGCCCCCGCATCTGGGGGAAGGAGTAGTGGCCGAAGGGCAAGCGCGTCTCCTGCGAATGCAGACAAGGACAGGGACAAAGACCCCTCCCGCTCCCCCTCATCCTCCGCGCCCCCCCCGGCAGACAGACAACAATGCAAACCCCAAGCACTTCTGTTCGGGGGAGAGACGCCTGATGGCACTTTGCTCGATGACCTGTATGTGCTGGATATGCAAAACCTTCAGTCAGTCAGTTTTTTTTGCAGACAGACTCAGCAGCCTCGACAGGCTAATCGACTCCTTCGTTGCGGCAACGGTCTTCTTCCTTACTGCATACCTTCGGATTCTTCGTTTTTTCGCTCCATTGCTGCATTTCCCTCCGCTCTCTGAAAATCCACACTTGTCACGCGAGCAGTGACGGATAATAATACACTCCTCACTTCTTTCTGAAGGTCTCCCATGACGCCGTCGATGAAGAGTGGCGTACACTCGTAAGAATGTGCAAAACTGAGATAATCAAGGAAACGAGGACTCAAAATTTGATGAATTCGAATGCAGATGGACAAAAGTGAAGACAACAGGGGCAAAGCCGCCCCCCCGTGCGAATTGTTCGGCAGCCTTTTTCCCCCTGTCCACTAGGGCCTTTGCACCGATCTTTAGGTCAACTGCTGAGGGTGCGGTTGCGGGAGAGACAGTAGCACGGGGCGAGGAGACGCCGTTCTTTCCTGCGCTCTCTCAGTCACAGCAAAATTCCTACTTTTTGATTGTGGGGGGGGAGACCGCCAGCGACAAGGAAGGTGCAGAGGGGAAGGAAAGGAGGATTGCGAATTCCGAAAAACAAAAAGAGAGGCCAACTCGGGGAACTGGGCGTTCTTCTCCGTCCTCCTCTCCCTCTGCCTCCTCGTCCTCGTCTTCCTCTGCTTCCGCTTCTTCCACTTCTTGCGAAGTCTGGATACTGAACTTGCAGCGTCTCGTGTGGCAGAAAGTCGAAGTCGGTTGGGGGCAAGACTGCATGTCTGCTTCCTTTCTTGAGTGCCTGTCTGACTGGTGCGCACGCTTTTGTCGACAAATTCTTTGTGTTTTAAGTTTTCTTGAACATGGAGAACATGGGTGGAGTGAATGAAGAAAGTCTCTTTGTCAGCATTCATTAAAGGCATGCAAACAGACAGGTTGACAGATAATTGACGTGATGAAATGCTGCCACTGCTTTGCTCCCCCGATAAGTACTAAGTAGCGCGCGCGTGTGTGTGTGTGTGTGTGTGTGTGTGTGTGTGTGTGTGCGTGTGTATGTGTGTGTGTGTGTGTGCGTGTATGTATGTGTGTGTGTGTGTGTGTGTGTGTGTGTGTGTGTGTGTGTGTGTATGTGTGTGTGTGTGTGTGTGTGTGTGTGTGTATGTGTGTGTGTGTGTGTGTGTGTGTGTGTGTGTGTGTGTATGTGTGTGTGTGCAGGAAAGAGGGGGGGGAGAAGAAGGACCCTCAGGGGCCCTTCCTCCATGTCGCAGGACACTGGCATCTTTGGTTGGTTTTGGGGGGGGGAGGGGGATGCTCTTTTGTCTGTTGGCTGCTTTTCCTTGGTTTGTCTCATTACGTTGTTGATTGTTTTTCCCCTCACTGTTTCTGGTACTTGACTTGCTTTGTTTGTCGTTCGTCCCCTTTTTTCTCGGTCCTTCCTTCTCGGAGCGATGTTTTCACTTCTTTTAATAGTCGTGGCTGGCATCTCTGGTCTGTTGACGTTTGTGTCGTTCTTTGTCGTTGTAGGATTAGTTGTCATGTTTCACTTGACTCGTTTTGCCTGTCTGTTCTCTTGCTGTGGTGTTCTTTTGGTAGCAGTTTTTAGTGTCAAGTCTCTAGCTCTTCCTGTTTTTCGTGTCCGATTTAATTCTGTCTCTTTTGTCGGCTGTGGGGTGACGGAAGCGATGCGTTTCTCTCTCGGACAGACGACAACAACGACAGACAACCTTTGGCTGGCTCCTTCCTTTCCTCCGTTGACCTTTTGAAAGTCCCCCTTGCTCCCCTGCTTTCTTTCGGGCGGCTGATTGTTGCTTTTCCTGTCCTTCCATGTTTATGCATTTGCGGTAGTCGTTTTCTGTGCTTCTGCCACCGTTGTGTTCTTCACTCTGCTTTCTCATCTGTTCTTTTGTTTTGTTTTCCGTTCTCTTTTTGTTGCATCAACTTGCTGATGTGTGTCTCCGCTTTCCTTATCCATCCGCCTCTTTCTGTCCCTCACTTCTCTCTCGATTGCCTTCCTCGTTTCCTGCATGCAGACTGCAGCTCCAGTAACTCCTCTCGGCTTTTCCGCTCAATTCTTCCTTTTTGGAGGCGCCTCTCTCTCATCCCCGTCATCGCCAAACGACACCAGTCTCCTCCCTTCATCCTCCCCCCAATCCGGTCCAAGCGGAGCAACTGAGAGAAAACCGTTGGCCGATCTCTGGCAGCTGTCCGTGGCACAACTACCCGCAGCAACCCCAGAAACAGGTCGGTCGACCCTCTTCTGCTTTTCACATGCATGCGCCGATTTACGCATACATTATGTAATGTCACATACATGTGAATACATAAAAAGACTCTCTAAACATAGATGGTTCCTGTTGCGCCACTTCCGAAGCAGGTCGGTCAGCCGGCTCTTTTTCGGCAGGCATGCCCTTCCCTCGCTTCAGGTAGAGGGTCTCTTCAAAGCGTTTCGTGTTTCTCTCTCAATTCTTTTCTCCTGCTTTGGGCCAGAAGGTTTGTTTGTTGTCTGAATCTGAAATCCAGAACAATCGGTGGGGGGGCAGGTCAGTCAGCCGTTGGGTGGGTGGGTGGGTGGGTGGGAATATAAGTAAATGCCCTACCTTGCTCTCATGCGCATGGAATGCAGATGACATCGAAGTGAATTGAAGCAAGCAAAGTAGTGCCTCCCTCCCTCAATATGCATCCATGGCTTCATGAACTTTATGAGGGTGTTGTCCATGAGAACAATGGGGGCAGTTAGTTGCATGCCCATATTCCGAACAGTTCTCAATGAACTTTCTTGCTGGTTGGCTGGCTATCTTTATCGCGCCTTTATGTGATCCACATCCGACTTCTGATGTCCATCGTGTCCACTTCCTTTTACCCCTCTCCTTGCCCGTCTACATGTGTTAGTCCTTTGAAGAGCCTTTTATGTTCTTTCTCTTTCTTCATTCTCTCCTTAGTTTTGCAAATGGTCTTTCCGATATTCTTTCTCCGTTTGCAGGGCGAAGCCGCTCAAAATCTGCTGCTTCCCCGCTCCCCCCCTTTTTCTGCGAATGGCGTCTCCTCTCTTCGGGGGGCGATGGCGCAATATCGGGGCGGTGTGGGCACTCAGCTGCCGTCGTGAGTTTTCCCTTAGACATAACGGCACTCAGCCCGGAGGCTGATCCCCTGGTACATTCTGCAAACGTGAGTTTCTCTGTCTGTCTGTCTGGCTGTCTGTCTGTCTGCCTGTCAGATGCTATACATCTGTAGTTTGCGGCTCCTTGTTTTCTTTTCTTTTGGCAGAATATAAAGCAAGCCTTTGAAACAGATGGGTTTCCTTTCTACTTTGCCTCCCTCCCTTCGTGTCATCAATCGATCGACTCACTTGACCCAGCAACTTGGAGGGCTCTTTCTTTCACCGCCTCCCTTCCGCCCGGCGCTCTGCGGTTCTCTCTCTCTGTCTTCAGTATTCTTTTGTCCTTCGCGTAGACGTCTAAATGGAAGAAGACATCAAAGAAGAACTTTTTCCTCTCTTTCTTCTCCTGTGCTGCACTGCCCTGCACTGCTCGCAGACACAGGACGACAAGCGCTCCACCTCTCAGCTGCTGCTCGTGCTCGGAGGGGAGGGGCTGTGTCGGAAGAAGAAGAAAAGAGAGAAGAGGAAACAGACAGAGAAACAAGACGAAGAGGGAAAAGGAGACCAGGAAGAACAAAAAGAGGGACAGGCAGAACCTCCGAAAACTACAGAAGGGACAGCGGGTCCTGCCTCCAGCTCCTCTTCATCATCATTATCTGCTGCCGGTCCGGACGCTGAAGGAGAGGCAGAGAGAAAGAAAGAAGATCCTTCTCAGTCTCCAGCTCCTGGGGCACCGAAGTCATCGGAAGAGTTTAAATTCTGGGAGGGTCTCTTGGAGGACGAAGATTTAATGGGTTTCGAGGAAGAGAGGACTGTCTTTAGACACATCGACGCGTTTGATCTGAAGAGGAATCTATGGTTGAGCAATATCTGGGTCGGTTGGATGGATGGATGGATCCCTGAGCAGGAAGAGAGTCGGCGCCTTGCCCTTCTTTTTTTTTTTTTTTTAAATTTTCTGCCGGGTTTCGCGGGTGTTCACTTCTTCCCATTGAAGCATGCCAGGGGAGAGGTCAGAAATAGGGGACTTCGACTTGATGACGTCGGGGGGAGTCTGGAGGATGTATCAATCTGGCCTCTGGAATATATACGCCAACACTTTGGAGGGGGGGCTTGCTGTGACTAGTTTGTTGAAAAACGTCGAAAACGCGTGTCAAACTCTGTGCGTCGATCGATGGGCTTCTGCGCCCCGTGATTGTCTGCGGTATCTTTGCACGTCCAATTTCTTTCTTTCTCTCTGTCTGTTTTCTCTTCTCTTGCTCACCGCCCCCCCCTCCCTGTGTTTGAAAGTTTGTGTTTGTGCATGCTTATCTGATTGTGTGAAGAAGAAAACGGAACAAAAAGATCCCAAGCGGGTTTGTCCTAACATACACCTGGATGCGTTGCTGCTGTGTGCCTCCCTCCATGCAGCCACCCTCGTTTCCCTCCGCCCAAGAGCGCCTCCCCATGGGCAGGGCTCGCGCTTCCCTCCTCTGCCTCGACGCGGCGTGAGTCGTTTTCCTCCCTCAGGCTTCTCGTTCTCCTCATGTGATGTGGTGCTGCGAACAGACAACAGGACATTAAAAGGAACACACACACACACACACACACACAGAGAGAGAGAGAGACAGAGACAGAGACAGACACGGATTCGGGGGCATAGAGGGGGAGGGAGAAAGGGGGGGAAACGAAACTCTGGTGTCATGTGTTGACACTCTAACTGAAGAAGAGAGTGTTGTCTCCCGTTTCTCTCTCAAATTCTTTGCTTTCCCCTGACCAGCAAAAGATTCACCCACGCTCCTTAACCCCACACTGCGGTTCGATTGCCTTGTCTGACATCCTCTCCATCCCCTGTCAATTCTGGGAAAAGCATTCGATTTTGTATACCTTTGTACATGCATGCAACCAATCATTGACACTCTCCATGCAAATGCGCATAGAAAACACTTGAACGCCCCGTCTCCCCCCCCCCCCTCCAGTCCCCCCTGGGTCGTGGAGGCCTTCAAGAGATACGAGGCGGAGGAGAAAGAGAAGGGACCGCTAGAGGTGGACCCCAATTTGCGGAACATCAGTAAGTCGATGAAGTTGTTGTTGAGTCTTGCAGGGCTCGCAAAGGGGGGAGAACGGGCAAAACAGCATCTGGGGGGGGAGCTGTGGTTGTTTGTCATGGGCAACGACAGGGATGGTGCTGCTGAATTCGTCTCTCATCATTCCCTTCGTTTCCTTCTCTCTTGAAATCGCCGGACTTCCGTTTCGCTCTCTCCCCCTTCTCGTCTCCCTCTGTGTGTGTGTGTGCGCGCGCGCGCGCGAATCAACCCGGTGTGAAAAATGTCTTTTGTATTGTTCTCTCTCTGTCTGCCTGCCTGCCTCCCTGCAGGGGAAACGACGGTGTTGCGAGACTGGGGCCCTCAACTTCCCCTTGTGCTCTTGCACGGAGGCCACGGGGCGATGGGGGGTCTGGACGACTGCTGGATCCTCTCTTTGACAGGTGTCGAGATGATCATTCCATTTCGGGCGGTGAGTCTTCCATCCTTCTTGCCTACTTGTTTTTGTTGCTTCTTATTCCTGAGCTTCCTTTCGGGTGGAGGGTGGTCTGTCATAAAAATCAATGCCTTCGTGAGTCTGCACGTGTGTGTGTAGCAGCTAGGGGGGAAAGGGGTTCAGTCGACGTAGGCCTGCCTCCATGGTTGTCTGTCTGCTCAGCAGCGTTCGAGGGATGGAGGTCGTCCCTTCTCCCCTGCAGGTCCTCCCGCCACTTCCCCCCCTCTTCACATATTCCTGCTCAATCTGCAGCCTCCTAGGAGTCTGAAGCCCTGCCTGGCAAGGCACGTCCGACTTTCGGGGTTCCAGGGGAGACGCGCAAGTCTTCTTGGAGGTCATGGGACGGCCCGGACACCTGAGGGCGGGGCGAAGGGCACGAAGAAGATGCGGATGATCGGTCGGTTGGTCGGTTAGACAAGAAGAAAGGAAAGGAAAGGAAGGGGGAAGGCAGTGGATGTCTTTCCTCGATCGTCTGCTTTTCGAAGGGTGTCTATCTTTTTTGGTTTGTTTCAACGGTCACACTTGCGAGTTTTTCGTTCGGCAGAAAAGAAGACAAGAGATCAACTCTCACAGAGAGCTATTCAATCTTTCTCCCTTTCTCTCTTCTAATTTTTGTTCACTCAGGTGAGCCTGCGGTCCCCAAAATGTCCTCAAAGGTTCCTCCTTCGACAAACAAACGCCAACCTGAGTCCTCGAACGGTAATGCCCAAGCCCTGCTGAGAAGGGATGTTCTTCCTCACGATAAAATTGGACCGGCCAGACTTCCACTCAGCTCCTTCTCAGGTTGGTTCGTTGCTTGCTTATCAGGAGCACGAGAAGAGTAACAGTGTTGCCGCCTAGTGTGTCTTCGGCAAGCCTCCCATTCCGACACAGCTCGATTCGGTTTCTCACTGAAATGATCAAGCCATAAATCATATTATCCTACAACCCCCCGCCAGTCCATTCAATGAACTGACTTCCCTCCCTCCAAACGTTTCTCCTAGCTTCCCTTCCAGCTGCCCCATGCACCTCCTCCCTTTGTCAAAAAAAGTCAAAAGAAGCGAAGGAGGGGAGGACAATCCCCAAAGTCCATCCGACGCTCTGTCCTCCTTTCCACATCTGTGCGCACGTGTCTTTTTTTTCTGCTCTGCGTATGTGGTGATTGACACGCCAGCGAATGATCGTCCCTCCGTGCTTGGCTGAAAATGCAAAGATACATACAAACACCGTATGGAAGGAACTGCATGGCTGTCTGCAGGTCTGGACACATCCGGTCTACCCCTGTACGTCTACCCGGACGAGACGAGAGATGACGACGCGCCCTCCCTCTGGAAGAGGCACAACAGACAGATGAAGATGACCCATGGGAGCAAACACACACAGTCGCCTGGAGGACCTGATGGGAGTTCCTTCAGGAGGGAAAGGGTAGAGCCCAAAGACGACCTATGCAACTGGGGTTTCCATGCGGCGACTTTCACTAACAGTCAGTCAGCCAGTAAGAGTTATAACGAGGGGCTTCGTATCTTACCAGCTAACGTCTTTGAACACACACTTGATATGAAACACAAAGGTATTCTATTGCTTTTTGTGAGTGCAAGATATGAGAAGGGCATAAAATTTTTCAGGCAAACGAAAAATGGGGATGTGCAACGGTACCCCTTCAGTCCTTTGAGAGACGCGACTATTCCCTTTTGTAGGTCTTTGTAAAATGCATGCGCACAAGCCCATGTGAGCTCTGTCGACAGATCCAATAAAGAAGAGTGTCCAAGCAAAGCAGTGCGACAGGATGCTCGTGAAAGTCTCTTTCTTTTTCATCTAGTATGAACATGCATGCATGCATGCAAACGGACCTTCATGCAGATCTTCTCTCAGCTCTCTCGGCAGAACAACAATGGACTTTCGGAGCCATCGCGCAGCTCATCGACAACGCCAGTGCTTCCGGTCCGTTGTTACTTGAATGAAATTTAATTTTTCCTGCATGCAAAAGGACCGTTCCTGGTCTCTTCTAGTCTGGCCTCCCTGTCGGCTTCTTTCTGCTCCTTGAGGGTTTCAATTTTTTTTTTTCCGGGGTGTCCGCCTCTTCATTTTTGTCCCGCTTGTTTTCCTCTGTGTCTTCTTTCTCATAAAGTCCTTCCAGGGCTTCTCCTCGGCTCCTTAAGTGAGATTCTCTGTGAGGAAGAAGAATATTAGGGGCGGTTGCGTGTCTTGTCGACGTGCACCTGTGCCTGCTCGCGAGCTGTGCTACTTGGAGCGTGTAGAGACCGCCTCACTCACCGCATTCAACCCTGCATGCGCTTCTTTCTGCAAGCCCGTGCATGTCCCCCCGCATGCGCATGCAGAGACGAGAGCGTACTCAGTAGCGCTCCGATCTCTCATCAGTGGTCGCGGCAGGCGGTGCCTGGTCGTAGAGGACGATGGGGAGGGGATGGAGGCCGGAGACGTGCATGCACTGTTGAAGACCTTTGGACACTACAAACCGTATCATCCTGCTGAAGGTCTGTTGGATGTTCTAAAAGCAGTCCTCACACGCAATGCCTTCTTTCTTTCTGTCTTTTCTTGAATTGGTGTCCTGAACTGCTTCGTGTCTTGGACCCTCACCTGGCCCCGCTCTGCATTTTTTGCAGCTGAATTCTTTTTGCTGGAGCATCACGTGAAAACCGTTTTTGCAGATTGATTCATTTCGCAATAGTTATGCATCTCCGTGAAAACCGTTTGTGCAGATTGATTCATTTCGCAATAGTTATGCGTCTCCGTGAAAACCGTTTGTGCAGATTGATTCATTTCGCAATAGTTGTGCGTCTCATCCCATCCCGTCCCGTCAGGCCTGGTCAGATTTTGTGCCTCCCTCAAACTTTGGATTCCTTCCTCCGGCCTGCTTGCACGCCTGAATGAACGAGCGAACGAATGGATTGATTGATTAATGGAATGATGGAGCAGTCAGTAGATGGGTTGGTGTCGGTATCGCTTCTTTCATGCAGCACACAGGTTGGGGGCCAAGTACGGCATCGGTTTCAAGATGGGAGTCAGCAGACTGGCGCTCTCGTGCCTAGTTCTTTCAAGGACTGAGACCGATCTGAGTGAGTTTTGTTTTTTCATCTGACCAGCAGTTCCTTCTGTGCGTCCATCAAATAGACACAGACGACGCAGAGACTGACAGTCCGTGCAATGGCAACCGCATGCACCGAGTCAGGAAGAGAGAGAGAGAGAGTCTTCTCCCTCCGCATGTGCATGTGTGAATTCCTTCATCGACCAAAGGGAGTGCAGAGAACAAAAGAAGACCAACACATCAAGGTCTGGTGCTCAGTGTCGGAAAACAAGTTGCTCTTTGGCTTCTTGCGCCTGATTGAGTAAGCGCGCCAGCTGCTTTGTATTTGCACCGGTCGACTCCCTGTCTGAACAAGTGAAGACGCAAGCTTTGATTTCTTGGATGGGGAGAAGCTTCGATTCAATCCACAAAAGATCGAATGTGGGAGACCCCTCGCCTACCTACCTGCTTGCCTGCCTGCAGCGGTGGGACTGTTTTCCCAACAGCTGATGGGCAGGTGCCTGTTTGTTTCCGAGGGGCAGCAAGATCCGTTGGTTCCGGTTTGTCAATTCTTTCTTTCTTTCTTTCTTTCTTTCTCTGCCTTTTTTTCTTTCTTTCTTTCTTTCTTTCTTTCTTCCTTTGTTTCTTTCTTTCTCTGTCTTTTTTTCTTTTTTTCTTTCTTTCTTTCTTTCTTTCTTTCTTTCTTTTTTTCTTTCTTTTTTTCTTTCTTTCTTTCTTTCTTTCTTTCTTTCTCTTTTTCTTTTTTTCTTTCTCTTTTTCTTTCTTTCTTTCTTTCTTTCTTTCTTTTCTTTCTTTCTTTCTTTCTTTCTTTCTTTCTCTCTTTCTCTCTTTCTTTCTTTCTTTCTGTCTTTCTTTCTGTCTTTCTGTCTTCCTTTCTGTCTTTCTGTCTTCCTTTCTGTCTTTCTGTCTTTCTGTCTTTCTTTCTTTTCTTTCTTTCTTTCTTTCTTTCTTTTCTTTCTTTTCTTTCTTTTCTTTCTTTCTTTCTTTCGTTTCTTTCTTTCTTTCTTTCTTTCTTTCTGTCTTTCTTTCTGTCTGTCTTTCTTTCTTTCTTTCTTTCTCTCTCTGTCTCTCTCCCTTTGTTTGTTTCTTTCTTTCTTTCTTTCTTTCTTTTCTTTCTTTCTTTTTCTGTCTTTTTTTTTTTGGCGGGAGGGGGGAAGGTGTCTACTTTCTTCTGTCTGTTGCTCGCTGCCCCCCTGCCTGGGTGCGTGAATGGGCGTGTGTGCTTGGATGCGCCCCCCTTTGCTTCCTGGGTCAACCCATGATGCCATTCCTATGTCTCTTTGAGATGCCATTCCACTGCCAGAATGTAAATCTTGTGCCCGTCTCCCTTCTTGTCTTCTCTCCCTCTCTCTCTCTCTCTCTCTCTCTGTGTGTGTGTGTGTGTGTGTGTATGTGTATGTGTATGTGTGTGTGTGTGTTTTGTGTGGCGCCTCTTCATCCATGCGTTTCATACTGCCCCCTGCTGTCTATTTGTCCTCCCTCCCTCCTTTGCCTGCCTGACCTTGTCCTCCCGTTCCCCCCCCCCCTTTCACACATGCATCCATGCATGCAGATCGTGAGCATGCCGCTGGGGATTCAGAGCAGGGGGCTCCTTGCAAAGGAACAGGAGGCCATGCAGCTCCTTCTCCGCTTCTCCCCCTTCCTCCCAGAGGAACTCCAGAGTGAAATCGCACGGGTTTTCCACAAACGGAGCGAAGGTAGGTAGGCCGGCTGATGAGCGAGTGTGAGTGAGACACCAGAAGAGAGTTTGGACTCAAATGGACCAACAGCACGTGGGCCAATGAGCAGAGTCTTTGAAAAGAATGACGGGGGTATCCGTGCCGCCTTTTCGCCTCGTTTTCGTCCCAGTCAATTCCAGACAGAGTGTTTGCGGTCGGGACAAAAATTGACGTCGTGTTTGCGTTTCTGACCTCCCCTCCTCCATCTCTCTTTCTTTCTCTTTCTCCTTCTCTTTCTCTCTCTCTGCCTCTCTTTCTCTCTCTCTCTCTCTCTCTCTCTCTCTCTCTGTGTGTGTGTGTGTGTGTGTGTGTGTGTGTTGTGCAGGCACCCGCCTCGTGTTGTTCGACTTGAAGGACGGGGAGCATCTGTGGGGCGATCGGCTTGTCTGGTC
This sequence comes from Chromera velia, assembly GCA_018398765.1. Taxonomy (NCBI): domain Eukaryota; family Chromeraceae; genus Chromera; species Chromera velia. The sequence goes on along the minus strand of JAHBMJ010005745.1, from coordinate 202,154 downwards.
CGACAGCGCTGCCTTTTTGAAAGGGTCTCCCTACCCCCCTCCGTCACTAGGTTTGCAGAAGAAACAGAGGGGGGCCGTAAAGGACCCCGGGACAGTTGTTCCCCTTTTCGTGGAGACGACAACTAACGGTGGCGTCTCTTCGCAGGCAGATGGAGTGGTACCGCAACCTCATCCGCACCTGCCGCCAGATCTAGGAGTTGTTTGCGAAAGTGGTCGTCTTCTTTTTGGAGATTTGATCCATGGCGGGCGCCTTCGGGCTGCGTCTCTTGTTTGGGATACTGCCCACCCGCTTTCCGAACTTCTGGCTGATGACCCTTCTCTCCTTCTATCGGAGAAGAAGACAAAGAAAGAGGACGACGGAAAGGAAACAGAGGGGGCTGAAGCTGCACAAGCAAGTGCGTCGGAGGGTGTGAATGGACTTCCGCCTGCTGGAGGTGGGAGAAAGAAAAGGCGGAAGACGGACTCAGGAAGTAAGGAAGAGACCCAAACGCTTGCGCTTGCAACAGTAAGCCCCGATGTCCCCGATGACTTCGACGACCAAAGCCCGGGGGGAAAGGGGAAGGAAAAAGAGGACAATACGCCGTTTGGCTTCCTCAAAGGTGAGAATGCAGATGCGTATACGTACCGGGGGGAGGACATGAGGCGATTCGCGATGGGTCTTGTCGAGGATATCCTCAGTGCCGAAAAGGCTCTGAGCAGCCTCACACCGGACGACACGGCAAAGCAAGACTCAAGAGAGCGTCTTGCCCCTTGGCTAACGTACCTAGAGGAAGAGGAACGGCGGGAGTTTGTGCGTCGAAAAAAAGTCGTGAGGGATTTAGACAGAGAAGCTTCAAGTCGGCTCGACGGGTGGAGAAAGAAATTACTGATGAAGAAGAGAGAAGAGGCCATCGAGGCTCAGAACTCAATGATCGATCAGGTATGCCTTGTTTTTATTTTTTTTTGAGTCTGTCTGTGTCTTTTTTGGAAGGATGGTCGTGCAGTTGAACAAGTCTCTGCAAATTTTCTTCCTCGATTTTTTTTTTCGCTTGCGATCGGCTTGCAGATCTCCTCCTCTGAGCTTAAATATTGAATTGATCCTTTTGTTCTCATCGCTTTGGTCGGCCTGCACACTGTCGGACTCATTCACTCAGCGCCTGTCCGGACAACGGATTTTGCGTTTCCTACGGTTCCTCTGACGTACCCACCCATAAGTACCGACCTGAATTCCAGTATTGATTGATCGACTTACGTGTCCCTTGGAGGTTCTCCCTTCCCCCCCCTGCTTTTCTGACGACGCCCTTGTCTTGCCTCCCTCTTTTTCGAGTCCTCCGTGCAGGTCGCCTACAGTTGCAAACGCGTTTTTGATCCCTTTTCCATAGTGGGGGGGTCGGGGGAGCAGCAGCTTCTTGACTTTCTCCGTTTGGTGGGCGACGGAGGCAACGAGGGAGAGGGAACAAATATGGAGGAGAAGGAGAAAGGGAAGAGTGGGAGTCTCGCTGTGCCCTCGACGTTTCCTTTCTGGAATTCGTACCAGAACTCAATCGACTGCTGTCTGAATACATTTCTCTTCTGGCTCTATCTACATAAACAGGTCAGTCAAAAAGAAAGCGGGGATCTGTCTCTCTCTATGTGCGGAGTCGCAGAGTTGCCAGCGTCTCTTTGGTGCAGTGCGCGGCCCTGGCGTGTTCTCGCGTCTTTGTGCTTTTCTTTTTCCGACGAAAGTCGTGCACGTCTCTCCTTCTATTTTGTTTGTATAGTAGTCTTGCGGTCCATTTGAGTGTGGTCGTTCGGCTTCAAATTGTTCTGAACAAACCGCACATCGACCTTCACACGGCATCCCTTGTCTTCGTCTGTCTCTGTCTCCTTGCCTGTCTGTCTGTGTATCTGTCTGTGGTTTTCCTCGTCTCTGTCTGTGTGTTCATGCTCATTCGATCGATCAGGTGTACATCCAGGTACAGACCCAAACAGTCACTCTGTGTGTTCATGCTCATTCGATCGATCAGGTGTACATCCAGGTACAGACCCAAATAGTCACTCTGTGTGTTCATGCTCATTCGATCGATCAGGTGTACATCCAGGTACAGACCCAAATAGTCACGCCGACAGCCGTCGAGAGGCTCCGGTCGCTCGACAAATTCTCTGACGAGGCGGCGCTGCAGAGAGAGATGGAGGAGCCCCCGCCTAGCTCGGCTACCGCGGGTCGCCTTCCTAAGCTGGAACTTGTCAGGGGTGCACCGGGGTCTCGACAGGGGTGTCTGTTCATAGACGAATCGGGACAGTTTATGCCCCTTGAGAGTGCGCGGCCGGACTTGTCCTTTGAACGTTCAAATTTTCTCTCCACGTATGCATTTCTGAAAAAACGTCTGCATCTCTGTGTAGACAGTCCTTTCCTGTTCAGCCCAGAAGACTTTCTTGAGAGAGCGTATTTGCTCGTGGGGTTTATCAACGATCCCCTCAAACTTCCCCTCGAAACGCCGCAAGAAAAGAAAAGGAAAAGGGATCCGAAGATCCTTGCAGAAGGGGGGATTCTTCTCTACAGTGGGGGCAGACTGATTTCCAGACTCGACTCACCATTCCCCCAATCCCCCTCTCAGGGGAGGAAAATGGTCCCCACCACCCAGGCAGACTGCCTCGGAACAGTGCCTCACCAGGCTGCTCTAACGGCGATCGTTGGTAAGTAGCTGGGGGGCATTTGGATGGCTATCCACGTTCCCTCTTTTGAAATCTCTATGAGCCACGTCTCCCGATCTCGAGACCTTCTTTTGACTTAGATATACATGTTGCTCTTTGTATCTGATCCCTTTCCGACTTCCTTCTGGGGACCTTTCTACTTATTTCTTGATTTCGCGCTGACCCCTCCAACTGTTTTCTAATGCGCATCCCCGCTACTTCTTGCATGCCTTCCTTCCTTATTCTCAGGAGTCCCTGACTGCCTTCCTCCGACGGCAAACAAACAGGGATTCGTGCACGAGGGCTCGGACGTCTGGCATGAATTCAGACACAGACGTAAGTCAATCAATCAGTCGGCGAGTTCGTCCAAGCTGGGCTGCATGGACGTGCATCGGAAGCCTACCGCCCCAAGTAAATTGGACTCTCTCTCTCTCTCTCTCTCTCTCTCTCTGTGCGTGTGTGTGTGTGTGTGTGTGTGTGTGTGTGTGTGCGCGCCCGGGATGCACTTACTCTTTCGCGTCCTCCGCTGAACTTTCGTTTTGTTGAATCACAAAGTTCGTATCCGTGGTTGGCTTCATGTCTTTAGAAGTGCTCTTGCTTTCTCTTTGTTCTTCTGCCCTCAGTGTTGGAAGTCCTGACTGAGTATATTCTGGCAGCTCCAGATGAGACCAAGAGAGCGTCCATGCAAACCCAAAGGTGGGTGAGTGGGTGGGTAGGGAATGGATGGTTTCTTTCTTTCTTTCTTTCTCTCTCTCTCTCTCTCTCTCTCTCTCTCTTGTTTGTTCGCACACAGCAGACATACGAGGTGAAACGCACACACGACTGCGAGAGAGACGGCTGGGCAGAGGCCCTCATTAGCGCTTCTTCTTTCTTTCCTTTCCTTTCCTTTCAGCCCGTCTGTCCGTCTCATGATTTGAGTCTATCAATACATCCCCCCGCCTGTATGCGTCTGTCTGTCCATCTGGGGCAAACCGCCTGCAAAGGCATGTTCTGCACCGCACGCACTGACCCCTCCTCTGTACGACCACTTCATTCACATGTGATCGAATCATGCTGGCGTCTGCAAGTGACTGCTGACTGCGTGCATGCAGGTTGGAAGAGTGGCGTCACTGGTACGCTGACCTCTCCGAGAGCCAAAGGACAAGAGTGAACGAGTTCCGTTCTCGGACAGCCGCGACTGTCCCCCCCCCCAAAGGAGAGTCCGACGCCGCCGCAGCGGCAGGGATCACTCCTGAGGGATCGGCGGCCGTGTCCCCTGCGCACCTTCCCTCTCTCTTCCAGAGAGCCTTCTCGCCAAGGTCGGTCGGTCGGTCCCTCGGTCTGTCATTTATTCCAACTCTTCAATTTCATTCGGTTTTCCTGTACTCCGGTCTCTGCTGTCTGTCCCTCAGCTCCCTTTGTTGTTGTGGTCGTTCCTCTGGTGCCTCTGCCCCCTCACGCAGAAAGAGTGATCTCGGTATCGCAATTGATCGATTTGAATCATCATTCCATTCCATGCATATTTACTGACGGCATTGCAGACACAAGGGCATTATGGGACCGGCGGGGCCGGGTACCGGCATTCGGGCGGTCCCGCTGGGGGCCGTGGAGGCCTTCGCCGGGGACGAGGGAGCGGCCCATACGGGCACAGAGGCCCCGGCAATGCTGGGCTCGACCGGGGCCCTGGCCCCGTTTGCGACTGCTTTCGCAACGGCGGCATCTGCTGCAGCAGCAGCTGCAGCGGCGGGTGGGGAGACCACACGTCGTGCCGGGGCTGCTGGCCAGCCCGGGGCGTTGGGGCTGTTGACGCGTGCAGCTCCTGTGACTGTGGGTGTGAAGAGAAAGAAGGGGATCATGGACGACGACACACAGGCCAAAGAGAAGAGAAAGGGAGCCGCTGCAGCGGACGACGGAGAGACTGAGGGGGATGAGGAAAGAGAGGCAGCACTAATAAGTCCAGGTGCAAAGGCGAAGAGGAAGGCGGCAAAGGATGACGGAACGGAGGGTGGACTCGTTTCTGTTGAAGGAGAGGAAGAGAAGGAAGAGGAGGGAGATGAAGCTGATGTCGAAATGGGGGCGAGTGCGAGAGAAGATGATTTGGACGATGAGGAGGAGGAGGGGGAAGGAGACGCGGATGGAGAAGAAGGGGACGAGGACGAGGAGGAAGATGGAGACGAGGAGGATGAGGACGGTGACGAGATTTTTGATGACGAAGATGACGCGGGTTTTGAAGGAGACGCAGAGGACGAATTGGAGTCTGACAGAGACAGAGACGGGGGGGGTGTAGCTGAGGAGGAGGATGAAGACGAAGAAGACGATGAGGATGAGGAGGACGGAGAATTGCAAGAAGATGGAGAGGAGGAGGATATGGGAGACCTTGACGGGGAGGAAGAATTGGAAGGAGATGGAGAGGAGGGGGAAGAGGACGTGGACGAGGAGGAAGATGAAGATGATGAAGACGAGGAAATGGGCGTGGAAGAAGGAGGAGGTCGGTAGAGAATGGAAACAGAGCAATTAGATACGAAACAGGACGTGAGGTTGATCGGAAAAATGTCCCAGGTCAACGATTCATTTTGTCCCCCACTGCCCTCCTTTTCTCCTCCCCTTTGCTCTTTTGCATTTCTCCAGTTTCTGTAGGCGTGGGTAAGTACAGTGTCTTCTTTTTGAGGTTTTGACTCCTTCTCGGCGAGTCCGTGCATCTCCGTCATGCGACGGAAGAAAACGTTGCTCTCTCTCTCTCTCTCTCTCTCTCTCTGTGTGTGTGTGTGTGTGTGTGTGTGTGTGTGTGTGTGTGCGTG
>JAHBMJ010005745.1:172268-196052 GCA_018398765.1 Chromera velia | reverse complement strand
GTGCGTGTGTGTGTGTGTGTGTGTGTGTGTGTGTGCGTGCGTGCGTGNGTTTTGAAGGAGACGCAGAGGACGAATTGGAGTCTGACAGAGACAGAGACGGGGGGGGTGTAGCTGAGGAGGAGGATGAAGACGAAGAAGACGATGAGGATGAGGAGGACGGAGAATTGCAAGAAGATGGAGAGGAGGAGGATATGGGAGACCTTGACGGGGAGGAAGAATTGGAAGGAGATGGAGAGGAGGGGGAAGAGGACGTGGACGAGGAGGAAGATGAAGATGATGAAGACGAGGAAATGGGCGTGGAAGAAGGAGGAGGTCGGTAGAGAATGGAAACAGAGCAATTAGATACGAAACAGGACGTGAGGTTGATCGGAAAAATGTCCCAGGTCAACGATTCATTTTGTCCCCCACTGCCCTCCTTTTCTCCTCCCCTTTGCTCTTTTGCATTTCTCCAGTTTCTGTAGGCGTGGGTAAGTACAGTGTCTTCTTTTTGAGGTTTTGACTCCTTCTCGGCGAGTCCGTGCATCTCCGTCATGCGACGGAAGAAAACGTTGCTCTCTCTCTCTCTCTCTCTCTCTCTCTGTGTGTGTGTGTGTGTGTGTGTGTGTGTGCGTGCGTGCGTGCGTGCGTGTGTGTGCATGCGTGTGTAAGCGTGTATCTGTGTGTGTCGTGGTTTTCTTTTCGCTGCAGACGAGTCTGGAATTGAGGAAGATGAGGGAGATGAAGATGAAGAGCAATAGACACCCACACTTCATTCGGCCGGTTCCTTGGTGATTGCGATCATTCTTCAACACTCACTCTTCATTTGTCTTTGCCAATACTTGGTGATGTATTCAAATAACTGTCAGTGATACAAAAATGTATAGACATTTTTTTTGAATAAAATAATAAGCTTAATTTTCAAAGTTTGTCTCTCAGAACGCAGTTTAGTACGATAATTTGAGAATTTATTAGGATTAAAACTTAGAATGGTAGATAATTTATTTAAAATTGTAGAGGAAACGGACCAGGTTTTCAAATGGTGGAAGAAAAAAATCATTAATAGTGATAGTGATTTAATTGGTACCTATTGGTACCCTAATAGAGCACGGTCGATCAATATCGATCTATATCGATCACTGTCGCCGTTCTACCAGAAATCGCCCTGTATGTGTAGGCAATGTCCGATCGGACGCACTTAGTATGGCGTAGTGACTCATCTAAATATCGATCTAGATCCGAGCTAATCCCAGCAAATGCTAGAGAATGCGGCGCGCTTCCGAGATCGAAGGACCGCGCGGATCGGGGCCCGACTGCGCGCAGCGGGCGGCCGTACTTGCGTCGTTTGTCCCCATGCATGCAACCGGCTCCATGCACGCATGCATGCAGACCGGCTTTTCTTGAGGTCTTCTGACCTTCGTGCATGCAGACATCGATCGGTATTATACGTTGCGTCGTCAGTACGTGTAACGTGCACTGCTGCAGCAGCCGGCCAGGAGATGTACACAGACACTTGAAGCCTGGACCTTCAATACAGCGTAAAGTGCACACAGATAGGGAAGAGGCGTATTTGCGCTTTCAGTTTTCGTGTCAACTCACCTGACAGTCTAAGCCACACTCCTGTTACCCAATGACCACAAGCGCTTCGTTTGTCACTTTGATAGCTGTGGCGTGTCTGGTGCTGACGGAAGCCCAAGAAAAGTATTTCTGTGATGGAGAAGGTCGGAGGACCTTTGATCTATCGGGGTGCAAGAAATTCAAGGTATCTGACAACAAACACCCTGAAACATGGACGCCCTTCGAGAACGCCCTCCGAATTGGCATGTCCGAAGGTAAAGGTCTGCCCACACAGATCCAGATGGTCTCCACAGACCCCGATATCGATTTCAAGACATCCTGGAAGCCTGACCATCTGTATAAGAAAGGCAAAATGTTGTCAATTGTACAGGAGTGGGTGGGTGATAAGGATGAGGACAGTTGGCGCTGCATCAAGATTCGCGACGAATTCGACATGACCTTTTTCACAATCGATGTCGCAGAGGACGGAACCGTCAGACCCACAATGCTGTGCAAGTTCGAAGATAAGAGTCAGATGATGGCCTTTTGCACTATGGAGACGAGAAGCAGCTTTTGTGACCCCCCCAAGGAAGAAACAGAAAAAGATAAGGATTCAGATACGCCCACAGATCCTACCCAGGAGCAAGACACAGCAGGAAAGGACACGAGTACAGATACAGCCGCAGATCCTGCGAGAGACGGTCCAAAAGACACGTCTGCAGATCCTGCGACGCAGAAGAGTGAGGGCACTGACGCCAATGGGCCGAGCAGTGACCCTGCGGGGCCGAAAAAGAAGGGCATGGGTTCCGGCCTCCTCATCGGGATTGCCGTTATTGTTGTGGTTGCGGGTGTGAGTGGTGCCGCAGTTTGGTATCGTCGGCGCATGTCGGTGAACACGGCCCCCCTTCTTGACAACGCCTGACAGTCCTAGATCGTGAATTGACGATTCAAGCTCCATGGTGATGAACCAACCTTCATTCCCCGCCCACATCAACGTTCCTTGCTCGCCTCCTTAATCCAATGAATTCGGAGCCGAAGTGAATTGACGAAAATGTGATAGTCAAAATTTTTCAGCAGTGACAGCAACGCTTTGGGAATGGCTGAAAGAAGTTCAACTGATTTGGTCAAACTACATTCATCAAGACTCGACTTCCATTGAACCTCTTTTGAAAGTTTTGCTTGCTGAGCCTGCCTCGAGCAGGCTGGAAGAACAGAGATCAGCTGAATAAGTCAAGACGCCTGCCCGTTCGGGTGCATTTAAGTTTTGTTATTCATTCTCGTCAGTTCTTGGACTGGATCGTCTTTCGTCTAGATTTGCCTGTTGAATCGCTCCCTCTCCCCTCATTTACCAGAAACGCGCACGGCCTCTCCTTGGCAGTCGCGGCAAGGCTTGCTGTCGAAATCAAAGCCGAAAATTTGGTTTCTCTCTCTTTGTCTGCCCGTCTGTCTGTCTCTCTGTATGTATGGAAATGCAGACATACTAATTATATACATGTCTCTCTCTTTCTCTCCCTGAGCGTGTGTGTGTGTGTGTGTGTGTCCCTGTCTTCCACTCCTCTCCCTTCCCCCCTCCTCTATCTCGTGCTCTTTCTCTCTTTCTCTTTCTCTTTCTCTCTCTCTTTCTCCCTCCCTCCCTCCCTCCCTCCCTCCCTCTCTCTCTCTCTCTCTCTCTCTGTCTCTGTGTCTGTATGTGTTAGTGTGTGTGTGTGTGTGTGTGTGCAAAGCTGTATAATGATACTATAATCAAAAAATATATTTATTCATAATTGATCACTTTCAAATTCCCATAATCAAGATATAATCACTAAATATATTGGGTGCATAACTAAAAGGAGATAGACCCTAAAACTTTGTTTTCAGTGCATGATGAAAACAAGGCTGGAACACTCAGTTAAAGCAATGTAGAAGCTTCGATAAAGTAACTCTATGTTTGAGTAGACACAAATAAGATATAAATATAAAAGTATGTACCAGTGAAACTAGGTACCTTCTCGGCTACTGAAACTAGGTACTAGTATAGACCAATAATTATGACTTCAAGACAAAATCGCTTTGTAATTAATGACAATTGTCTTCAAAACACGCATTAAAGACAACCAAGAATCATACGTTTAAAATATAACAATAATGAAAATATTTAATCATAATCAATCAACTTATGAGAAAAGTGATTATATTTAATTAATTTTGATTATACAGCCTTAACAGGCTGTCTTGTACAGTATGTGTATGTGTAGTAGTAGTATAGTAGTAGTAGTAGTGGTGGTAGTAGAAACAATTTTATCAAACTATCAATCAACTGAAAAACCAAAATTTTTGCTGTAGAATTATTTTAAAGTGTAGTTTAGACTAGCAGCTTAGAATATAGATTGAAGAATCAATGAAGAATCTAGTGACAGAAGAATACTAAGAAGAATGCTTCGAGTCAGTCACTCTTAAATATTAATTTTAAATTGATTTGTGATTCCAAATCTTTTGAGAAAAACTCATTGCTAAGATGCCTGCACAGTGATTAGTTTGATGATGCATATAATGCGGCATATTAATTTTTTTTTTAGGTTTTAAATTTAAATTCTACTTAAATTTACTACAGTTTTGTCAATCAACTAATCTCTCACGCCCAGTTGCCCTCCTCCTCAGGAGCTTGTACTGCGGCCACGCCTCCTGCTCTACATGTAACCAATGACATGGCCTATATCTTCACCGTCGCCTGTATTCCCCTCGCTCTCCTGATGTATGCTGATACTGCCAGTGCTCTAAGCGTTGCTATCTCCAAACCCTTTTTTTGATACTGCTCCTGCAGTCGGAGTCCTGCTATTTGTTTGCTGGATTCATTGTTTATATTTAGGTATATAATATTTGGGTGTGGAGGGAGCAGACCCGGGAGAGAAAGAGGCGAGGAAATGGTTGTGGGATGGCTTGAAGGCAGACCCCGAAAGCGTTATGAAAATTATTTGAGAGCTTTGTATTTCTTTTTACTCACTTGAATCAGTTCGCTGAACACTCTCTAACTTGTTGTTTCTCGCTTCAAGTTGTTCCTTTGATTCCAAATCAGCTTCGCCGTTGAAGTCTTGCTTCAGCCTACCGTCTCTTGAAGTAGAGCTAGAATCTTGAACAAGACTTACATGAACATGGACTGCCAGGAGCTAGGCTCCGATGGTTACACTAGTAGTCATTCATTCATTCATATATATAGATTTTTTAGACAAATTTCATTTTTTGACATAAAAATATATTTAAGAAGAATATTTGGTATTAGATTTGATGAAAGATCGTTGAATTAATTCCGCCTTAAACGTAGCCTTTAATAGACCGCACCGTTCAAGTTTTATTCGTTCTATGTAGCGTCAGAACTTATATTTGAACCGCAACGAATGCTAACGATAGTGACGATCACTAGATGATTAATGTTAAAGATACTAGAGATGATCTGAGATATGGGAACAACTTGAAAAAAATATAAAGCTAGAGAATCTTTATTGATTTTTTAAAGATACAAATGACTCGGAGTGAACTACGAACTGCCACGACTTATTGTCGGACTTAATGAGATTGCAATCTTGTCATTTCAACTTTATAGTTGAATACGATGGAGGGTTTCAAAGACACCAGGTTGGTTTGCATAACCTCCTGGGGGGGCACGTCTGTTGGGAGGATAAAAGAGGCACACTGCAAACACCCTTCAAGTCTTTCCAACGACCCTACTGTCTTTTGCATTGCTCCACCCCCCGCCTCTTGTGAAACCGTCCCTGACTCCTCTCGACCGAAGTTCGAACTTCGACTGATCAAATTTTGTGGTTGCCCCCCCAACGTTGACCTTGAAGGGGCCTGAGAGAGATCCCACCTGATGATATAGTCCCCAAAACTTTGGGAGGGGATCTCCTCTTCAGGGGATCTCAGACCTCGTCGAAAGGAAACCTGCCTGAAGGCCTCTACAGTCTCAAAACCTTCATACTCATTGTCAGATACAAATAGGGAATCCGACTTAGATTGAGATTGACCTTGACCTGAAATGAACAAATTAGGGTCTGGCGAAGCGTCAGCGGTGTTAGCACTTTTCTTCTTCTGTTTTTTCTTCTTCCACAGGATTTCTCTTCGATTGGTGAAGAGTTGAATCTTCCCTTCCCCTTTGTTATCTCTGTAAGCAAGACGGCAGCGATTCGGGTCTTCAGAAGACTCGTACAAAACTTCATACACGTCCGCCTTTCCATCTGTGAACCCTCGCATCAATTCCCTCAGATTGCAGGCCCGATCTTCCAGAATGCCTCCCTGCCCTTCCTTCAGGCCAAACCTCCCCACGGGCCCCTTCCCCTTCTCTTTTACAAAACGCAAAACGGACCGCACGTTCGGAAAGCCAACATCGGCCAGCCAAGCCACCGAGTAACGACGAAACCCCGGGATGCGCGTTTTTCGACCGACTTGCTGGAGACTCGTGCCTGCGGGCAGCTCGACACCCTCAAACCGCAGCACACACTCCCATTCTCCCTCCATGAAGGGCGGAAACTTGAAAGCTTTGGGGGGCAAGTTGAGAAGTTTCTGTGAGAACATCTCGTCTGAGATGGGCAAAAATCGAGTAACCTCTGCGGTCTCTTCAACTGCGTCTGCCCTCTTCGAAGGTGCCCCTAGGATCAGAGGTACACCGGATGCCGCACCAATGCGGGACAGCGTCTTGCAAACGCTGTCTCTGCGGCTGTCAATGAGAGCAGAGTGGGCCATTTTCGATTCGTATCCTGTTGCCTCTCCATCTTTGCCTCCCACCCCGATCTTCGAAGGAAATCCAGGAGAACATTTTGAGTATACAGGTGAGAGTGCACATGGACGTCTCCGTCTCTGTCTCCCACTCAGTCTGCCTCGCGCCCCTTCACTGGGCAAGGGCCGTAGACGGACGGCATTCCACTGATTGTGCTGCGAACCGATGGAAAAAGACATTGCAGCGTACATGTGCAGGGCGAGTACCAAAAGGGTAACGGGGACATGGCGTTGATGCCGGCTTGCAATGAAAGAAGAATGCATTCCGTCTCACGCAGGGAGACGGGATACAACAAACGAGGTTCGGGTGCACGGGAACAGAACACAAGCGCCGGAGAAGTGCTGCAACGGCTTTGCAAGCAATCAGGTAGCCTTTTTCATTCTTCTCCGTCTGCTAGCTGTGCCAGCTTTCCGCCCGAAACGTACCAGCGCTTAAAGTCTAAGGCGTTCCAAGAACCGTGGGATCGACAATGATGCGCCTCAATATTCTTGCATACACGTCGAGCGTTAATTTGTCAAGCAATGTTAATTGGCGCGCGTGCCACCGCGGCCCGCGGGCCGCGGACGCCATTCAAATTTCTTCACGAAAATCCTGATTGCTCCTAGTTTGGACTGTGGGACCCGTAGACACGACTAGATTCACGTCTTAACGAAGGGTAACTCCGTTAAACCGTATGAATAGGGCGCATTTCGCTTAATGCCGTATAGCTGTTTCGCTTGCTTACGCAACATTAGGCGTGCACCCGAGGGATCTAGCGGTCCCCCACTATGGCGTATATGATTAGATCCCTCATCGATAATCTTCCCCCCCCGTTCACCCCGAAAAACCAGTACGGAATAGTCCTTCCCCAGTAAACTGAGTTCACTACCCAAGCAGTCGATCGGCTTTACAGCTAAGGTGACGGATTGGAGAAGCACTGTCTAAAGCGGTGGGAGGGTGGGTTCCGGTTCGTTCGTGCCGAAGAGAAGAGAAGGACAGACTGCCTAGAGTAACAGTGCATCCATGTATGATGTACTGAGTGAACTTGACGGATCAAATGAACTACATGGACAGTGTAGGTGTTTTGTTTCATGACCAGTGATCGTAGGCATGTTCAAGGTCGGATCTATTGCTGAGTAGAAGTCTGTATGTCCATTCATCTTTCCATCTTTCAAGTAGGCAGATTTCTCTAAGACTTCTTAGTAATCTATTATAATCTATAGTAATGCATTGATAAAGACCTAAAAGAATGCTGGAAAGAATGCTTTATATCGACTTCACAAATCTTTATAATAGTATGTTCACAAACAAACGATCGCGAATGAATGACTAAGCCGGTGGAGTCAAGCTCCTGGCTAGGCTCTTGGCAGTCATATATATACTGACAGAAGTATCTAGCACAAGTATGTACTTACCAATATAACTTTGGCTCCAAAAATTTTTGATCAACTACTATTATTACACTGTGCTGTTAGGAGCAACTACCGGCCCTTCTGAGAAAGCTTTTAGTTACCATCAAATTGGTAACCAAAATGTGGTAACTGAGAAGGTCTGACAGGACTACCGCTACTGCGGTAATCTACGGATATCTACGGTAATCTGCCCGTATCAAGGCCCGTATCTGGCCATAGATGTGTTAAATCGGGATCTAATATAGGAGAAATGCATCTTTAAAAACTGTACAAAAACTGTATTGTATACGATATAAAAAAGATTATTTTAAACTTGTTTTGTGTATAAGTTGTTTTCATAATATCATAAACTTGACTTTAACTTATATATATTTGTAGATATATTTATGAATATAAGAGAACTTTACAATCTTAAGAGAACATATAAGAGAAAAAAGCAGGGAATCTTCTGAGAAATCCTAAGAAGGCTGCTGGAAAGGATAGAATGCTTCCGGGTCTACTTAGGTTGCATGAAAAATCTCAAGTGATGGTGAATGTATATGCTGATTTGATCAATGCATCTTTTCATTATGCCTGGTGGCCAGAGGGATGGAATGATTTACCGGTGACGGCATTGGCGAAGCTTGGCAAGTCACAAACAGTGATGGGGGGATGGAGAAACGTGCACTTTGCATATACAGATGTAAAATAGGGGGATACGATTCTCGGTAATAATGTAGATAGAGAAGCAACGCAGAACCTATAACAGTTTACATATAGAAAGAAAGCAGGAACATGCGATACCATCTTTCTTCTTTTATTTATGATTGCCCACCATCTCTCTATAATTGTGGCTTTCGTTGATTTCACTCGAGCTTTTGACAAAGTTAGGCATAGCAAGCTTGAGCAGCAATTGAGAGAGGCAGGGGTTTCAGAGGAGTTAATCCGATGGGCCCTAGCATCGCTCGAGAAAGTAAGAGCAAGAATAAAAGGGACAGGAAAGTGGTATCCTGAACAGATAGGGACAAAACAAAGGGGGTTCAGTGGGTCTACTTTTTTTAAAAGATACGTACACGACCTGTCAGAGAGAGTAAGAAAGGAAGGGAGGGGCTCGGCTGGGAGAAAGAGAATAGGAGAAGAGGGAGAAAGACCGAAAGTACCGGTCAGAGAGGATAGGAGGTCGGTAGATTTTTTCTCAGACGATACGACTTTGCTCTATACAACAGACAGAGAATTGAACTACTGGAGGGATTGAAGAAGTACGTAGAGCCACTCCGTCTCCTCTTTTCTAACAAATCGAGAGTACTGAAGTTTGGAAAGCAAAGGCAGACAGAAGAGATCAGAATAGGCAGCATAGTACTGAAAGAAGAGAAAGCACAGCCATTTTTTGGTCTGGTTCTTCCCTCAAACTGCAACCTCGACGTAATGATGGCAGACAGAGCAGTGAAAGCAGAGAGATGCATGCAAGGATTAATAGGAAAGTTAGCCAGAGAGCTAGCCGTGCCGCCTGCAGAATGTTTTTATTTGTTTAATCAGACAGTGCGTGGAGTGTGGATATATGGATGCGAGATACACCCATGCACAGACAAGGCCTGTGCAGAATTCAATGAAAAACAAAGATGCTTTGTGAGGTGGGTCTTGGGGCTAAGGAAGACAGAAAGCGCAGACAGTGTCATTACATTGATGGAGGGGGGGATGTTTCCAATTGATATTGAAGTGGCAGAGAGGACGATCAGATGGGCAAGAAAGGCACTGAAAAAAAAGAGGAAGGAGGCGATTGGGTAGGCTATCATTCATTGCTTGAGAGGAGGAGTGGAAGATGAACTGAAGAGGGGAAGAAGAACAGAGTTGCGTCTCTTTCACTTCTTTTTACACTTAAAAAAATGCACACAGACACTATTTATAGAGAGAGGCCTTCATCCTTTTTCAAAAGAGAAGCTCGTAGGCTAGCTAGGAGAGATAGGGACATACGCAGTGAATGAAAGAGTAGATAGGATGGAAAGATAGATTATAAGTAAGACAGATAAAGAAATAAAAGAGAGGAAGAAAGAAATCTTTAGGTAGAGAATTGAGAGGGGGGTGAGAAAGAGAGATAGAAGAAAGAGAGAAAAAGGAAGAAAAGTCTATATGGCACACATATTACACCGAACAAAAGCAAACGGAAACAGATTACAGCTCATTTTGTTTGAAAAGGTGTCAGAAGAAAGACTAAGAGAGAAAATAAAAATAGAGAAAAAAAAACTGGGACGGGTGCCCTTTTCTTATGGAAGGGTAGCACCAAGAGGAGAACACAGAAGGAGAGCAGCCTGCAGAGTAGAAGACAGGACGTTAGCGGGAACAAAGGGAAAAGTGCTAGAAAGAGGAGGGCAGAGAGTGCCGTTGGAGGAGAGACTCTGCCCTTTTTGCAAAGAATGGATGGAAACAAAGGTGTTGGAGGACGAGATCTATATACTGACTGAGTGTCCGATTTATGATAGAGAAAGAACGCACATGTATAGAACATCAGAAGCAGACTGGAACGAGGGAAGAGAAAAGAGAGCAAATCTTAGAGAAGTTTGCAGAGAGAAAAGAGAAGGACAAAGAGGAAGACTGCACACTGAGGCTCTGTTCAAATTCTTGATGAACGAAGGGCATAGTGCGGTGGATGAGTTTCTGGGGAAGGCGGCATTCAGAAGAAGAGTGTTCAAGGAAAGCCCTGGAAGGTACGTATCTGGAAGCACGTTAGATGAAACAGTGCTGGCACAGAGACACGGAGTGATCATAAAAAGAAAGGGAAGAACAGAAAGAAGAAAAAAAGAATACAAGACCATCCTGGAAGCAATGGAAGCAGAAAGACAGCTGAGGGAGGGAGAAAGAGAAATCGCTGAGAGAAGAATGGAGAGAGGGCGTGTACAAAGCTAAAGTGTCCTTTCGTCTTGTGGCATTGGATCGATTTTTAGAGCAGTCCCTTCTAAGCAGCCCATAGACCAAAGCATGCAAAGCGCAGACAGATTGTTGTTTGTTAGCGGCCTGGGAAACCAGGTGGGCTACGGGGTGTGGTCTGAGCCTCAACGATGAGGTATACCCCCCTGCCATTTGCGGGGGCGACCTCTATAAGACAAAACGGCGACAGTGCTCTAGGGCACCACTAATCACTTATCACTTAATAAATCCATCTTTGTTACTCGATTTATCCACCAGTTTGTCTAACTTAAAAGAACGTTTACTATTGTTTTGGTTACCAAAACAACGGTAATTCATGTGACTCTGCATGATTACCATAACCATGAAAATGGTTACCAAGCAGCCTAACAGCCGTCTGGGTAACCAAACTAAATTGGTTACTCCTAACAGCACAGTGTAACTATTATTAAACTATTAAAGCCTGGCGGACTGAAGTCTAGACTGAAGTTTTCTCTAGAGTTTTCTATGCAGTGTGTACCATACTCCCGGTCCTAGTCCCGGTCTCGTTTGTGGCTGGCCTTCTATATATACTGATCGTCTGCATCTTTGTCAGATACTTTTTGCATGCCGAAAAAGGAAAAACGAGCTGGGCTTTTATCGTTTTCAACACACAATACAAATGAATCAACAATCATAACAAATTACATGCTTTAACACCTGCACCCGCACACATCCCGCACCGGCCCAAGTAAAAACCTGCCTTCGCACAGGCACATCCATGCACATAGGATCGACCAGGTTCAGTGCGAAAGAACCGGTGAATTCATTTCTGGGATTCCTAATCTACAAGCTTTTCTCCCCTCCCCCCCCCCTCCGCTATTTCCCTCACGCCCTTTTGCTAAATCTGCTTTGCTGCTGAGTGTCCACCGAGAAAGGAGGAGAAAGGATTGCTAAATCTGCTTTGCTGCTGAGTGTCCATCGAGAAAGGAGGAGAAAGGATTTGACTTCTTCAACCGAAACAAAGACCCAGGAGTTCCCACCCCTATCGACCCCGACGATTGTCCCCTGGACCCTCCGCTGCCGCTCCCGCCGTTCTCCCCAACAGAAACAAAAGAGGAAGAGGGCACCCCTGGGAGGGACGAGGCAAGCGACGGAGATCTCTGGAAAGCAACGGGACCCGGACACACAGAGGGACGGCTGCTCACAGTGTGAGCCCGGCCGAGAGCGGCGGGACGAGATTCACAGTCTGGTTCTGTGTGAGCAGATCGAGACGGAGACTGGGCCGAGCAGGCAGTCAGTTCTTCTCGCTCATCTTTCTCCTTCTCATTCCTGATGGATCCTATCAGAAGGGGAACGGAAAAACCCTTACCGCTGCTCCCCTTGGACCCAGCCCTATGTGTGCCGTCGATTGCGGGATTGACAAAAGGCTGATTCATATTCAGATTTTTCTGTACAGGTCCGGATCGGTGATTGATATCGACATCTGTTTCGTTTCCCCCCATCACATGTTGCCTCTCCGTTTCTTTGCCGTTGACGTCCACTTCGACTTCCCCAGCCCCGCTACGCCCCCCCCTTTCCAAACAGTCTGCCATTGAGTGGCTATCTCTGTCTGCCACGTTAGTGCTCTGGGTTTTGCATTGATGTGAACTTTTGTTCTTGAAGGAATGTGTAGTGGAGGCAGACAAAGAGGGGGCTGCAGGGGGAAAGGGACAACAGTCAGTCGCCCCTCCGGCAGTGGCCTCGGCACTTGGTGAAAGAAGCCAAGAGCCTCCTGTAGGCCCAAAGGCATTGGACCGAGGTGGTCCCGGAAAGCGAAAAAAACTGTAGATGCCCCGGGGTGACCCTTGCAGCAGTTTTCCCCTCTGTGTATATGCCCTTGCCCCCACTCTACGCGCTCCTCCCTCCGGTAATAATTTCCTTCTCTCCATCTTTTTCTGTGGGGAACTCTCGTCGCGCAGCCAGGCGTAGAACCTGAAAGGATCGAAAAGGAGGGAGCGAGGGAGGAAGCAGGAAGCATGCAGGGGGGGGAAACTCAAGTTTCTGCATAGAGGATCAATCTTTGCAGGCGACGTTAGAGGGCAAAGGGCGTTTCGATTCGTAAGTATGAGTTCAAACGGGTGTCGTCTTCTGCAACTTCTTCGCACCTACCATTTCTAATCACTTTTGCTCTCTTGCTCGCTCTCGCTCTCTCTCCTAAATTTAGGAAGCAAAATAGATGAGTAGGTCGGCAGTCATGAGAGGAGCAAAGGAAAGGGAAAGATGGAAGGACAAAAGCCCGCGGTGGGTTTGGAGAAATTCATACTCGAACAAAGAGAGCGCAAGGGAAGGCGGAGAGCGAACCGAAGAGGTCAATCTTGCCGGGTGCAGGGGAGCTAGAGAGAGATGCGAATCCAGCGAGAGGCTAGGCAGGGCGCGAGACAGCCGCCATACACTGTGCAACTTACCAATACGCAATTGCGAGTGAGTGAAAACAGATAAGCCCAAACAGCAATCCGGCCAGTTCATTTGAAATCGTCACCCCGAACATGGCCGCCAGATCTGAAGATTTTCTCCGAGGAAGAAACGAAAGATCGGGCAAGCTCGACAACTTCTGTGAATATCTTCCTGCCACTAGCTGAGAAAAGCGTGGAGGAGAGAAAACAACGCTGCTGTTCAAAAGACCTCGGGAAAGAATTATGAACTACCTCTTGACGCACCAAAGAGCAAATGATTCGAGTAATTGGACTGAATACTTATGAGTGCGGCCTCGTTGGAGAAACGTCCCCGACAGAGCCTCCAGGCCTGCACTTCGGATCGATATGTCAAACTGAGAGATTTTTGCAGCGACGATAAGAAGATGCCCAAGAGATTGCCACTCGAGACGGACTTTCACACAGATCGACACACCATGACACACCCTGACATACCTTACCCAACCGATATCTGTCAGGTTCTCCATCACACACTGAGTCACTGACACACAGTGAATCCCGCTTATGTCATTTCAATTTTTATATCTTAATTGCGCCGTCTCCCAGGTATAGGAAATGTCAGGAACGCATGCACGCGCGCGCGCAAGTCGCGCGCGAAAAATTAATTCTTTTGTTTGCTTTTTTGTGAAAGTCGATGCATGTCGAAAGTATATATATATGCACCTTCTTACCTTCGTGTCAGAATCGAAACGACGTTCGTGATCGACGGTTCGGACTCGCACCTCAGGCGCTTTAATTGCTAAGTTTTCTGACTTGCGCCCAGTCTTTCTTGAGTCTGCTCATGGACAAGCTAGGTTGAATCAGTGAGCGCTGAAGGGAGCAATCCGTGCACGGATCTGTCAGAATCACAACCGACCCATTCACCGGTCTTCTTATATTGAACCGAAAGCCTGGTCTTGATCGGTCTTTCCCGTACAAAGCATCTCTTTCCTTCTTCTGTTTGTGCTCTTTAGCTGTAAAAGAGAAGAGGTCAATCAGGGAAGGCAGATGCCGGTGGACCGGATCATTTGTGGGCTCTCTGCGAGACAACCTGCCATTTTAACCAGCACCTCCGTGGGCGATGAGGGGGGGGAGAATGCAAGTGTAGGCACACCAAGAGCACCCACCAGATACACCTACAAGGTGAACACAGACGTGCTGAATCTGCTGCTTCTCGTTCAACAAAACCGTATTCGTCCAATTGTCCTCAAAACCAGAAAGCCTTCCCACAGCAAAGTTGGGGACAGTTTCACAGTTCTCCCCCTTTCTATCACCTTGTTTTTTGGTCAGACACTGTGCTGCATCTGTCTCGACCCCCGCATGTGGGGAATGGACTTGAATCTCCAGTGGCTGAATGAACATTATCAGACAGATGTGGTTTCACGTTTTTTGTTGTCGTGGCCCGTGCGTCTGATGACTTTGACGAAGGAATTCCTTATCAACCCGAGCGGGAAACAGGAGCCGCTGTCGATGACGATTCTGAAAGTGATGGCAGTCACGCTGATGCTTGCATTTATTCTCAAAGACTGCTATGATAGAGCGACCTGTTGGCACATGCACAGAACACTGGTCAGGGCAGAGATGCAAGCGCGGACTCCTCCGTCCTGGGGTCGCAAATTTTACCTGTATTTTCTCTCCGTCTTCTTCTTCCTTGGGACCCTGGTGCAACCCTATTTTTTGGGCATTGCCGGTTTTTCCCTGATTGCCCAGAGCACCCACTTGAAGGACTCGATTATGGACTCGGTGGCGATCGCGTTCATCGTGAACATGGATGACTACGTGATCAACTTTTACTTCTTCCTCAGAGGCTGCGAACTTCCCAGATCGGCCTGGAAGGTCGCATTCCCGTCAGTTCCCTTCTTTTATCTCTATCTGATAATCCAAATATATCCCGCGATTCTCACTCACTCAGTCGCATCTCCATCATGCCATCGTTTGGCGCTTTTTTGGCGCTGTTTTGCTGTGAGGCACACACTCATGAGTCCGACGCAGGTCTCTATCTGAAATTTCGATACGAAAAAGGCTTCGAGGACTGGTCTCCACACGCTCACGCAGCTCTGTTCATTGCCACCCTACATTTTTTCCCGCCTCATTCCCATTGTATTCTTTGCCGTCTGTTTTTCTTTACTTGTTCTTCGGTGTCCATCAAGTGCACTTTGCACGCCGAGCTTCTTCTGGTAAATTTGTTTGTTGTTGCTCCCCCCCTTCATTCTTTCAGGCGGCCCCTCCTTTTCCACGTCGAGATGGTACTTGCCCTCGTCTTCTACCCTCTCGTCGGGACCTTCCTGCCGCCTCTCTTGGTTGGTACGCTCGCTGGTTTTTCTATCAATTCATTTATTCTTTCTTTCTTTCTTTTTGGGAGCATCGTTGTACGTGTGTGTCAACTCATCTTGATCGAAGCTACTCATGGTCTGTCGCTGTATTCTCGAGGCTTGTTCTTTCCTTCGTCTTCCCTGAACTGCAAAATGTCCATTTTATGGTGTCATGTTCGGGTACGTCAAAGAAGGGATCCCGCGTTGCGTTGGCGTTTTAAAACTTTTCTCACCCACAGGCTGCAGTGGCTCTTGAATGGCAAAGCTGCTGCCTGAAACCGCAATCTAAAGAAAGACACAAAAAGCAAAACGGAAGGACGCAGGAGTAAGTATTTGTTCTTATGTGAACCAACCAACTGAGCAACTGAACAAGCAAGCAACATGCCTGCCTGTGTCCTGTGGTGCGCTGTGGTGCAGGCGGTGATCCTTCAACAACGGAAACTTCTGTCAGAAGATCTGAAGGCAGTTATCGGGTACTCCCTGAAGGCGGATCACTGGACAGGTCGGTGTTTTACTCGGCTGCCTTGCCGGCTTGCTTTGCTTGTCGCTTCTCTGAAGAGCGAGGCAGCTAGTGAAACTCCTCCTTGCTCGGGCTGATGATGATGATCGGTGAGGTCGATTTTTTTCTCTCAGTCGATTGTGATTCTGCAAGCATAAAATCGTGCTCACTTGTCTGCTCACTGTCTCTCCTTGTTCTTCTTCTTTTTGTTTCGATCTGACTGACGTCTGTCTGCAGCCATAGGTCGTTGGACAGTTTTGTTTGGGACTTTTGCTGGGTTTGCGCTTGGCCTCTCAGTCATGACTTTTCGGTTGCTGATAGAGCGCCTGTATGCAAGAGATAGAGAGAGAGCGAGAGAGAGAGACAGGGAGAGGAGGCGAGCAAGACGAAGTAGCCGGACGAGCAGGGGGACTTCTGTTGCCTCTGCCCATTCAATTGATACAGCAGTCATGAGAGCAGCTCTGGAAGAGAGAGCCGAGAGGGAAGAGGGGGAAAGACGAGACGAACAAACGGAAGCGCTTGCCAGGCAAATTGCTGGACGAGAGGAGGAAGAAGACGAGGAGAAGGAAGGAGACGAGGAGACTGGGTCCCCTTCCCACTCAAGACAGATCAGCCAGGCGCAATCTGTCGCTACCACCGGAGGGCCAGACCCGAGCCGCCCTCCTTCATCTTCACCTGCTCGGAGAATAGGGGCAAAACTAGGCATTCGGGTGGGTGGGTGGGTGCGTGGGTGAATGCATGGGATGTTTGTCCTGAACCTCTGGTCTGGTTTCACATCTCTTTCAGTTTTCCTCTTCTTAGCCACGACGGTCTTTCTTTCAGGGGCCTGGTCCCTCCATCTTGCCTTTTAGTGTTGGCCAGAACATCACCATTTCCCACTTGTATCTTCTTACCTAGATGTTCTGAGCGGTGGCACCTTTCCGCCTTTGAGCTCGCTTTGCGAGGTGACAACACAGTGCCAATTTTTTGCAGCTTACCCTTTTCAAGTTCCTCGTCTCGCTGTGCTGTTTTGTGGCGATGCTCTGCGGTCTGCTGAGCTGTCTGACCGGGGGGCTGGAGGGATTCCTTTTCTGGCACGTTAGCGCTCTGACAACACTCACCTTCTTCCTCTTTGGGGTGCCCAGTTTGGTCCTCATGACGGTCATCGGCAGGTGGGCGGGCGGGTGTCCTTGTGTGTCCTTGCCTGTTTCTCTGTATCTGTCTGTGTCTGTCTGTCTGTCTTGTCTGTCTGTCTGTCTGTCCATCTTTTGGGGGGTTTGTCTGTCTGTCTGTCTGTCTGTCTGGCACCCTAAACGCCCCTTTGCTGGACTCCTTTTCTGTTTTTCTGTCTCGGTCTTGTTGCATTGACGCTTTGCCTTGAGATCCTTAATACACCCATCAAAACACCTTCACCGGGAGTCAGGGAGAGAGTCAGAGTGCCTCCTTCATCAACTCGGTGCACTGGTGAAGGAAACTGCCTTGGATCCTCTTCTGACCCCAGTCGCTCCTTCGGTCACTCCATCTCTTCTCTTTCATGCGCGCGAAGGTGAACCCTCACGGCAGACCGACATCGACATCCAGGCAGATTGCATGATGATCAACCTGGATGAGATTCTACGGAAATGAGGCAAATATCTGCACATGTCAACTCTGTTGAACACACGAATCCCTTAATTGTCTCTGTGCAGGTACATCCTGCTCACAGCAGAGATGCGGAGGCCGCGGCAAAGTTCCACGGAGAGGCTCCCTGTGAGTGAAACCGTGCGGGCAGAAAACCAAAAAATCGCGGCGGCACTTTTTGGTCTGCTGGTGGGCCTGGTTATCTTGTCGGTGATCGGATTTTGTGCGGCGCGAAGTGCCGCTGGCTGGTTCAATCGGTAAGTTCGGTACGGCCTTTCAGTTGTTTCCGTCAACCTTTCAGTCTCTCTCTTTGTCATCTGTCTACCTGTCTGCTTGTCTACCTGCGCATATATGTGCCCCTCTTTCTCTCCCTCTCCGAGAAAGGACACAAAGGCAGGCGATTTTCGTGTGATGGAAATAGAAAGAATTTTGTTCGAGAGCAAGACAGGAGCTGCTTTTTCGGTCTTTCTCGTTTTCTCCTCTACTGTTTTTGTAGTACCGACGACATTGTGATTTGAGTTGTGCAGAATGGACATCATTCGCGAACAATTCGTCGCGTACCCGAACCTTGTTTACTTTCGGTCTACCCCCTGGAGGGTTCTCAAAGATCGGTAGGAGGGGGCAGAGGGGGGTTTACTCAGAGTCTTTAAAGAAATGAAAACTTTCAATCGACTTTTTGTGATTTGTTTTGTTTGAATGAAGCGGGCTTTGTTCGAGAATTCGATCCGTCCCCAAAATGTGGATCGATCAAAAGAGTTGCAATGTGTCATCGACTGAAGGATGGATGGAGCCTTTTTCCTCTCCGTCGTTCCTTCTTTCCTTTCCCCCGCTGCTTCATCCTTCTTCCTTTCCTTTCGTTGTGACGTCGGCACAAAATGTATCAACCAAACTGAAAGCGTGTGTGCATAAGTTCGCATATCGCATAGGGGTGCTTGCATGCATACAGGATCCCAATATTCATTGCCTGGTTGGAGGCGGCCTTCCTGTGTCTGGTCGCTCTGTCGGCCCTCTTTCCTCGAGCTGTCGGGAATCTTCTCTTCTTGTACAGGACGGACAGATATTTCTGCAACCTGACTGTACAACTGCGAAGACAGAGAACCCGCGTGGGCCTCGACGACTTGTTGGATGACGACCAGAGGGAAGACGGGAGAGGAAGGGGCAATACTCACTCCCTTGTTTTGACAGAAGACAGCACAGGCGAGACGGACGGCATGGAACGCGGACAGAAAACCCGACGTTCATACAAGACTACTTCCCGGTCCAATGCGGGCTCCGTGATTGACGGTATTCCTGATCGCTCTCCTTCTTCCCGAGGTTCTGTTCTCTGCTGGGAGTTGCGACCGGGATCTTCCTTTGAGATGAACCTGGACAACTACGGAGAGACCTGTATGAGACCTCCAGATGCAACAACAACAGGTACAGACACAGCAAAATTTGCATGGCAGCAGACTTTTGTGACACACGCGCACGCATGCCCTTAGCGGGTGGGGCTTTTTACGACCCTAATTCGACCATCTTGGCTTCTGGTTGACGCATTTCTCAGCGAGCGGAGCAAGTTTGTGGGTGGACAGAAAATTTGACGTTTGTTTCATGATTGCCATGGAACACTACTTTGATTCTTCTTCTTCTTCTTCTTCTTCTCCTCCTCCTCCTCCTCCTCCTTCTCCTTCTCCTTCTCCTTCTTCTTCTTCTTCTCCTTCTTCTTCTTCTCCTTCTTGTTCTTCTGCTTCTAGTTCTCCTTCTTCTGCTGCTGCTTCTAGTTCTCCTTCGTCTTCTTCTTCTTCTTTTTCTTCTTCTTCTTCTTCTTCTTCTTCTTCTTTTGCTTCTGCTTCTAATTCTGCTTCTTCTTCTGCTTCTTCTGCTTTTTCAGTGTTCATGCAATGTCTGTTCTTTGGCTGCCTACCTGCAGAGAGGTCCCGTTCATCTGTCGCGTTCTTCCCCGAAGACCTCAGCCGGAGGGAGCCCCTGCTCCCGGCCAACCGAGAAGCCAGGTCGTTCAGGAGTCGTGCATACGACATGAAGCACAAAAGAGGTCAACAAGGGGGGAGGATCAGCTCTTCCTCTTCCTCCGCGCCCTTCAAATCGTCCCATTCGCAGCCGATTCTTGGCTCGGTAGGAAGTGCTGGAAGTGGTGGGGCAAGAGGAAGAGCAGAAACGCCGAACGGAGAGGGCGACCGGAGACGTTCTCCTTCCAAGACAGGAGCATGGAGCGGCAGAGCATCCACACACAACCTAAAAAGAAAAAGCACTAACAGGGTGGTCTTTGCAGCCCCTCGGTCCAGCAGGTCCTCGCAGGGCAACTTGAAGAGTAGCGATCATGCGAGAGGCAGTGCAGAGCATCCTGCGGCGGTAGGGACGTCTAATGGGGAGACCGAGTCGCCCCCTGTGCTTCAGAAAGTCACGTCGCCACAGGCACAGAGTCACTTGACTCAGTCCCCACCTGTCCCTATAGTCAGCACCTCAGAAACCTCGGCAGCGAACGTTGCGCCTCTTTCAACCGACCCAACTGGGATCCCTTCTCCACCAGCTGCCTCAGGACAGTCCGAGGGGGATTCTGTATCCCCTCAGTCTCCACAGTCTGCGCCACCCTCGGGGGTCTACCCAGAGATTGGCGTTGCTTTCGTCATGAAAGAAGAGGAATCATGACAACCTTGGTAACTACCAAAACATGCAAGTTATAATCATATAACGGGGTTCCCAGCCTGGCGTCCATTGAAGTCGTCGTCAAAATCTAGCGTCAAAAGACTCAGACCAAACCGACTGAACATAAATTTTAGACTCACAAGTATAACACATGCCAAAATACGCATTACTTGTAAGCATTAAATTTGGTAGAAAAAACATCAAGTCACCGCGCGCCTAGCCGCACGCGCGATTCAAGCATATGACTACCTACTAGAAGTATTATTCGATCCTAATTCGATCAAGTATACTAGTCACGGTACTTTAAACTGGACTTTAAAATACTTCAAAGCATTTCATTTTTTTACACTATAGATATATATGATACAGGCATTTTTACAATACTAAGCGTTTGATAATAATTTGATTTACGTTTCATCCCAGTCTTGGTATCTAAAATTAGAAACTCATTAGAAGTTTAAACTTTTTTTTTCAATCAATTACTTTTAAAAACGTCAAGCTGCATGCTTAAAATGTTAGTTAAAATGTCAAACTTAGGCTACAAGTGAATGAATGAAATTCAATGAATGAATGAATATAGAGTGAATGAATGAATGAATGAAGTATATAGATACATGAACAAAAGATATAATATATCATGATAGAACTTGCACCTATAAACTATATGAAAAAAAAAAAACTTTGAACAGTAAAACACAGTAACAAGACATTAGATTAAACAATTACAAATTCAATTATTTAAAAAAAATAGTTACTTAACAATTTGTTTTGAATAAGGCGCCAGGTGTCGCAAGTTGAAAAATAGTGTACTAAAGTTATCTACTAGATTATCGAGGGAATCGTATGATCGAAACGTCCCCCTTTGCGAGAGCTTTTGGTCCGTTCTAGGGCTTCGACTTTTCGCTGACCTCTCTTGGTCTCTAGACTTTTCTCTTTTTCGATCGGTTGAGGCAGCTAGGTAGAAACTGCAACTTCGCGCCGACAGCTGGGAGGAGGGAGTCCGACTCTCCCACTCCCCCTTCGAGCGCCGTACGTTGCATAGGGCCGGGGGCACTTCTTTGAAACAGACGAAGACGTGCAATGCATCCGTGTACGTCCGCGTTTGTACGCACATGGGTGCTCATTTGAGTAGTTCAACCCTTCATGGCTGCACAGCGTTCCTTCCCTTCTCCCTCGATCGTCCTTTCAAAGTCTCCCTAGCTCATCCCCATCAAACTGAAAGGACAAGGGAGGAGAAACGAAATGAGAAGAATCGAAAAAATGGGAAGAGAAGAGAAGACAAAAGAAGGCCAGGTCGCCAGCCGGATCGGAAGCGCCCAATCTGGGAGCTAGGCCATGCATGAATGTACTATGCATCATTGCACATATTCTATTCAGTAGTAGTGATGCACAGAACTGGAAAGACGTACAAAGTCAGGACGCCTGCTCGGCGGCCAGGGGGAGAGGGCCGCGATCATGGAGTGTGTGCGTGGATGGGGTGGAGACCGCTTTGTATTGTTTTCTAACTTTGCCTCCTAGCTGCCCGTCCGGGGCCCGGTGGAAGGAAGGAAAGAGGAGCCATGCAGCCATGATAAATGCGATTGAGCCTCCTTTTTCTTTTCCCTGCATGCATCCACTACCCACCCTCTGAACCCTGAAACATGAGGACGTTTTCCACGGGTGCAGAGACTTGAGGTTCGACAGGGACAAAATAATCTTCTTTGCGACACTGATAAAGAAGGTAAAGTTGGACAGAAAAACGCTTCGAAGTGATTTAAAAAAACAAATTGACGGATCGAAAGAAGAGGTTGATTTGCTTGCTATGTCTATGATCACTGCAGAGTCGGAGGAGAGAAGTGTACGTGGAAAAAGAACATGCAACAGTCATGCCATGCGGGTGGGTGGGTGGGTGTCTGCATGAAAGTGGAAGTTCACGTAGGATCGATGGATGAGTATTGGTCCAACGAAGAGGGCGGAGAATGCTGACGAAAACCTTCCCCTTTTGATTCAATCAGACGATGATCGGGGCATTTTTGAATGATTCTGTATTTCAGGCGGACCAGAAGACAGAAAATGGTCTTTTCACTTCCTTTTTTTTTTCCTTCCCTTCTTCTTGCTGTTTAAGAAAACAAAAAGTGTTGAGGGTCTGTCCAGGAGCACTTGGGATGGAAACACCACAGGGAGAAAACCCCATCGGCTTACTTCCGTAAAACAGACCGTGCATACTTCTCTCTTTCTCTCTCTCTCTCTCTCTTTCTTTGGCACTTTGAAGAAAGAAATGGCGTGCCGGCGTTGTGCGGGAAAGGAGGAATAATGGGGGAAAGACGAGCTAAGCTAAGCTAATTTGCTGATCGATCGAAGGGTACCATCGGATGGATGCATGCCAACTTGCCAATCACATAATATGTCAACGAGGAAAGACCTGAAGTGGAGAGAAGTGGGGGGTAAAATCTATGAGTTTCCCAACACAACCAGGTAGCCCTCCCTCCCTCTCTCCCCTGCAGCATACATGCTTGCCAGTTGACTCTATACCACTTCCCTTAAAGTCTCTAAAGTGTCCCTCTTTCTCTCTTTCACTTTCTTGTCCAGAAAAATCCACTCCCTTCCCTTCCCTACCTTCCGGCACCCATGCATGTGTTCATGCTTCCATGAGATCAGGATCGGCCCCCTCACTGCTGTGCTGCCTGTGCCGCCTTCAGCTGTGCCAGTTGCATCATCAGACTAGTGATCTGCTGCTGCTTGTCAGAGGCCATCGCACCGTAGGGGGCACTAGAGGTCGGCCCGGGGTGGTTCTCTTGAGTTGGGTGGGGCTGTCGTACGAAGCCACCCGGCTGCTGCTGCTGCTGCTGCATGAGCATCTGTTGCTGCTCCTTGAGGGCGTTCAACTGTTGCAGCCTTTCCTCCATCTCTTTCTGCTGTGCCAGAGAGGGGCGCCTCTTCTTTCCTCCCGGCGGATGCAGACCCCCAGGGGGGGACACGTCCTGCTGGTGCTGCTGTCGAGCTTGTGTCTCCAGCTGAGGCTGGAGAGCCTGATCGTGAGACGGCCCACCGAGGTCTGCAAGATAGTCGGGCTCAGAGACCTGCAAGCAAACACGGAAGCAGGGAAGCGTGAATGCAAATGAGTCGGAAAACAGACAGAAGGAAATTCAGTGCCATGCCCGTTGCAAGGGCATTTTCTGTTTCTTTCTGGGGGCGGGGGGGGTAGGCGTCAATTAAGGAGATGACGGGACAGCTAGACAGGCAGGCGGGCCGACGAGACGGCAAACAAAAGAATCGACGGAGAGGAAGAAACAGAACTCCCGACGGAAAGAATGCTGACAAAGTTAAACGCGAAGAACGATGACTCTCCTACCGCGCGCACGAAAGAGAGAGAGAAAGAGAGAGAGAGAGACAGAGAGAGAGAGAGAGAGAGAGAGAGAGAGGAGCGTCCGTTACTCTAAGCCGCATTTGAGTAAGTCAGTTTTTCATATTTACTTGCTTCCGCTGCAGTGTCTCGATCACTGGGACCGTTTCCTGACTGATCGACTGAGCGACTGACTGACTGACTGAGCGACTGACTGACTGACTGACTGACTGACTGACTGACTGACTGACTGACTGACGGACCGACGGACTGACTGACTGACTGACTGACTGACTGTCCGATCGACAGACTGACTGACTGACTGACTGACTGGCTGGCTGACTGACTGACTGACTGACTGACTGACTGACCGACTGACCGACTGACTGACTGACTGACTGGCTGACTGACTGACTGACTGAC
>JAHBMJ010005745.1:138831-168831 GCA_018398765.1 Chromera velia | reverse complement strand
AATTCATGGGACGCAATAGAGAGGAAACAGCCAACGGACAGGATATGAGATGCGTCGGCATGGTAGAAGAAAAGGGACAGGAGAGCATAGGTTTAGTGATCAAGCGGGTAGATGCTTGACCATTAAAAAGGTTGACTTCTTTTTCATTCGAACCAATGGCAGGAACAAGAATGAGAGAGAGAGAGCGCGTGCAAAACACTCCTCCCTCCCAGCACGGACGAGCGAGAGGGACCAGACGTACATCCATAGAGGTTTGAGAGTCCACGCTCGCCACGGGGACCCGACGCTGCAAGCATCGAAGCACCGATCCATCCGTGCATTCATCCGGCCATCGATCATCCGTCCGTCTTTCCAACGGGTTAATTGTTGCACATTCGCTTTTGGACTGACTGACTGACTGACTGACTGACTGACTGACAGACAGACAGACAAACAAACAGACAAACAGACAAACAGACAGACAGGTGCACAATCACACACACACACACACACACACACACATAAACAGGGGGGGGGAAGAAAGAGAAGAAGGGGCAAAGAGAAAGCGATACAGAGTGCACGCGATACACACAAATAAAATAGAGAGCTAAATGGGTGGAGAGTCGATCTCTATTTGGCGATAAAGGCGACAGACAAGCGTTGCATCGGCAGTGAAGGTTACGTTGAGCGGGAAAAAGGAAGAAACAAACAAAAGCCAGGTGCGCGACTGACGAGGTCGGGGAATTCCGAGTTCACCGTGTGAATGAATTCAATCTGCAGGAATGAATGAATGGATGTACACAAAGATGCATGGGAGGAAAGAAAGAGGGAGAGACAATTGCATCGCCAGTGAGAGGATGACAGTGGAACGACCATTGGAGAGGGAGCGGTGGAAGTGGGTGACAAGAGCAACAGAGAGGCAAGCACGTGCGAGGGAGACAGAGATAGACACTAAAATAGAATTCCGGGACAAATAAGAGGGCAGCTGGCAGAGAAGTGCTGTAGGAGGTGGAAGTAATATGTGTGTCCAAAGATTAAAGCAAGACAGCAACACCCTGCATGCCGGGCTGTCTATCCCAATGTTATGAGACATCCCCGTATCTTTGAAAGCTGACCACGGGCTCGTTCAGCACGTCCTCACTGAACCTGTCCGTGTGTCTGAGTAGAATCTGCAGACAGGGATGAAAAGCCACCCTCATCAATTTTGTATCTGAATGTGTGTGTTCAAACTGACGCATGCACGACCAGATTTGAAGGCTACCAGATATGTCGGTCTCAACTGACCCAATCTGCTGAATGGAAAGGCGCACTTCTACCAGTCAGAAGAAGAAGAGAATGGAAACATGAGTGAAACTTCTGCTATGTCCAATCAAACTTGTGCGCACGTCTGGCAAAGGGGAAGACAAAAGATGGCTGTAGAACCGATGATTGTTTGAATTTTTCTGCATGAACAGTGCCACAACGAAGCTGAAGGCCGCGCTCATTCAGTCACTTACTCACTCACAGCGAGAAATCTTGCGTGGAAGACTCCAATGATCGCCCTCCTGCTCTCTGTGTCAACCACTGGAATGAGGCACTCACAGCAGTCCCTCAGGACCCACATGGCCTGCGGGAATGAAGGGAAAAGGAAACACAGAAAACGTTGTCAAGCAGAACAATCGACAAGCATCCAAGGAGAAGCAAGAAAGATCTCGGTGACTGGGACACGAGTCATGAAAAAAGAACGACTTGATTTGATTAGGAGAGCACTCATGCGTCAGGAGTTGGACTACTCCTTTCACTTTTGACTGGATACCTGACCGCCAGCAAGCTAAACAGGCAGCCATTTCTGGTCTAGGCAGACTTGACGAAAAATCGAACCAACCTTGAGAAGCGAATCGTTTTCTTCCACCACGAAGAGAGGCCGAATGTTCCCTGTGACTGTCCAAGAGTCGCCCTGAAAAAAAGAGAAGAGAAGAAAAGAAAATAGGAATAAGTGTGTGTTCGAGTGACTGAGTGAGAATCCCACAAACAGGTGACAATGAAGGGATGGGAGAGGAGAGAAGAGCCACACAAAACAAACATACGTGCGCAGGGCAGGGAGAAAGAGCTCCGCAGAAAAGAGGGCACAAGGGGTTTTCAAATCGAACAGCGGGCCTGGCGATCCATGCACTGAAGTGTACATACATATTCTAATACGTACGAGCATGCATACATGCACATTCACGCAAATTTCTTGTCAGAGAGATCTTGTGTCACCCATCCATCTGCCCCCCACCTGTCGTGACAGGTATGGAAGCTGTATTGGTTCACGCATTGTCCTCTTGCATGCACATGCATGATGTGAGAAAGCTAAACTGGCTGACCAGTGCCTTCGTGACCGAGTTTCGCATATTTGCTGCCTGCGAGCAGAGACGAAGGCGCAGGTCGAGCAGACATGCGTCAACAACTGAGAGAGAGGGGGTGCCATCGAAGAAAATAAAGGAAGTGAGTGAGAAAGCCTGGGTGGGACGACGCAGGTAGGTTTGCTGACTCACTTCATTTTCTTCCCCGCATTGATCACAGATCAGAGAGAGAGTGTATCTCTCTCTTTAGAAGGAAAAAATGTGCTGCACTGCACTACACTGTCAACTTGAATCCCACCTATTTCCATTCCACTCATCTCTCCTCCGCTGTTCCCTTGCTAATGTATTGACCTATGACACCTCCAACACCAACGTACCTCTATTCTTTTGAGAATGTCTGAGACGGAGAGAAATCCCATCAGCTTTCCCTCCTTGAAAATCGGAACGTACGGGCAAGGCTCAAGCGCCTGGACTGCCAAAGAGACAGGGGCATCGTAGTTCATGCCCTTGTATGCGTTCAGTCGGGATCGGTCTGCATGTGCGTGCACGCAAAAAGAGGTCTGTGAGTCTGTGGGTCTGAGTCTGTGTACGTCTGTGTGTGTGTGTGTGTGTGTGTGTATGTGTATGTGTATGTGTGTGTGTGTCAGTGTGTGTGTGGTCACAAAGGAATTCATTTCCTCCCCTTCCCCACGATTCATTCCCTCCATGTGAGCCGCCATTCGTCCATCTATGCATCGATCCGACCATTTCTCCATGCATTGCTGTATCTTAAAAGAATTCGAAATACATCTTATGTCTGTCTATCCAGCTCCTGAGCTTGTGGCTCATCGTTCAGACTCAAAAGGAAAATTTCTTTCTGCGTGTCTCAACGCCTGGATCCATGCCTGTCTGTCTGTCTGTCTGTCTGCATGAAAGTCGAAAAGAGAGAAAAAGATATAATTGAAAGGACTTGACAGACTTGCAAGAATGGAGAGGGGAGTTCCGTTGGCTATATGGGCGACATCCTTCGCCTTCAACGTTGTCCTTCCGTCCTGGTTGCCCTCGTTGATACAGTCCAGGAGGAAGCAATTCAGATCCTGCAGGCAGACAGCCAGACAGACAGGCAGACAAACAGACAGATAGACAGATAGACAGGCAAGCAGACCAACAGACAGTCAGTCAGGAAGTAAGCATGCTTGAGGAGTCGAGAGAGAGTCTGAGAGAGAGAGAGACAGATAGACACTGGCAGACAACCGCACGGACAGGCATGTATATAGATGAGCAGTCATCCTGACCAGCCGGCAAGCCAATATGCCATCGTGCCCACAAACACGAAGGCAGACAAGCAGACAGGGACACCGTGAGCACTAAAAAAAAACGACAACCGAGAACGGATAGAGAAAAAATCATGGAGGGCAGAATGTTTTTGTTTCCACACAGAGCTGGATGTTTTTTTCTTTCTCCTTCTCCCTCTCTCTCCCTCTCCCTCTCCCTCCCTCCCTCTCTCTCTCTCTCTCTCTCTCTGTGTGTGTGTGTGTGTGTGTGTGTGTGTATCTTTATGTAGCAATATCACGTCCAATCTAAGAACAGCAACAAACGACACTCGTCCTTTGCAGAGAAACAAACACTGACGCACGCGCAAGTCTAAAATCTCTGCTCCCTCGTCTCGTTGAGCCGCGGCAATCCGTTGGGCATCTTGGACCTGAATTGACGCACGCATTATCAATAATTAATTAACGCATCTTGGACCTGAATTGACGCACGCATTCATTAATTACATGCATGATCGAATTATGATCAATGTTTCTTGCATGCCGGAACTAATCGTGCAGTTGCGCAAGTTTTAGTCCTCATTGAATTGTGGCAAAGTGCCCTAAACTTATCACAGCAAACGTGTGATAGCACTTTTTGAACACACACAAGCACACACACACACGCCCGCACGCAGACAGACACAGATAAGGATCAAAGTCGGTTCTGGGTCTCCAGGGCGATCCGATAAAGTGAAACACGGCCCGTACTTCTATCATGCACGGATGCTCACTTACTCACTCACTCACTCACCCATCCACTCACCCACTCATTCATTCACTCATTCACTCACACACTGACCTGACTCCATTTTGCCTCAAGGCTCGAAAAGTCGAGGCTCCCCGCTCTCCCTCCTCCTGTCAGTGTATACACACACACACACACACACACACACACAGAGAGAGAGAGAGAAAGAGAGAGAGAGGGAGAGAGAGGGAGAGAGAGAGAGAGAGAGAGAGAGAGAGAGAGAGACAGACAGACAGACAGAGCGACAGACAGGCACGGAGAGCGACGCAGGGAGCTGATGAGACCCCGAGACCACAGGTAGTGTGAAGTCAGAGGAACATGGGTCGAGCAAAGAAGAAGAAAAGGCGATTTTGAGCGTTCGTGCACGAAAACACCAGCCAGTGATAGCATGAGAAGGAACGATGGAGAGGAAGCAAAACCTCCAAAATGAAAGCAGATGAATTCAAGCAATGGAAGTAACACTATCGATCGAGAGAGGGCGAGGGGGTGCGGGAGTCAGTACGTAAGTAAGTCAGTCAGACGGACAGAAACAGGCTGTCTTCATAAACAAAAGCCACCAACCATTTTTATCCGTCAACTTTTGCATTTGCCCTTTACGTGCTTGGAGCCTCTGGTTCAACATGATCTGCATGGATGCACTCAGCATCTGTCTGTCTTCAGGGACCCGTTCGATCCAAATTTCTCATTATTAGATACGCGAAGCCTTACACTAACTGAAGGCAATCGAGTGATGCCAAGGGTGGTCACTTACACGCACATGAATTTTCCGTGGACTTGGAAAAAGTGGATTGATTATGTCGGTCTGCATCTTCGGACGATTTTCCAATGTCCGCTAGTACACAATTCTTGGAAGAAATTATGTAAGTACACAAGAGGGCCATCTTCTGGATGTACCTGAAAACGTAGACTTCAAGCAAGTGAGTGTTCTCTGAAGCCTGCCTGCCTATCTGCTCGGATACCCGTCTCCCGACCTGATTGGATACTTGTTGGTGCACGATTTGGTGTTTAAATTTATTTTCATACAGAATTCTTTCATTTATGATTCTGTATGAAAATAAATGCATGTCTCCTAGCTGACCTGGTTGGATACTTGTTGGTGCACGATTTGGAGTTCCAGCAGGGACCGCTGGGTAGATCGCAGTTGGTCCCCCACCTGCCGGGACGCGTGGGTCCTCTGCGCCGCCTCTTCGGGGCTCATGGGGGGGGGCAGGGTGCGAAAGAGGTCCATCTGTCTGCTCAGCTGGAGCTCTAGGTTGGTGCAGGTCTCCAGGGATCTGTCAGAAAAGAGACAAGGACAGCAGAGGAAAGGGAAGGAAATCTGAGGGAGGAAGACAAACGATCGAGGAACTCGTCGAAAAGAAAAGATAATCGTTGCCTGCGTCCATCGCTGGCTGCCTGCCTTGTTGAATGCTTGGTTGGTTGGTCGCATGAGGGATCGAATGAATCTCTGACTCTCCTTTGCGAGCTTGTGATTGAGTCAGTGAAGGACAGAATGACTCCGTGTGGGTTCCGCTAATGGACCCCCTGCCTAGATGCCTTCATGTCTGGCTGAACAACTGCCTGCATGCCTGACTGTCCGCCTGCCGCTTTCCTCAGCTTACCTTGCAACACCTGCCAGTTTTTCTTGCAATTGGTTTTCATCCAGGTCCACCACACCCTCTGTGGGTGCCTGGAGGTCTACGTCGGCGCTGTCTGACACAAACACGCACCTGCACGACGACGTTCACAAAAGGAGGGAAGTGGATCGAAAACGAAAGGCCTGTTAGCCAGTCAGTCAGTCAGCCAGGAGAGGATTCATGAAAGAGGACAGGACAGTGGCGGAGATCAGAGAGGGAATGGATAAATCACGTCGAGAGAGAAAGGGGGGAGGTCAATGAAAGAGGAAACAGAGCGGGAGAGCAGGATAGCACTTACACACACACATACAACCCAATCACTCACTCACTCACTCACTCACTCACTCACTCAAAGTTCTGGGGTTTCATTAAGATGTGCAGCACGGTCGAGAGATTCGCTCTCCGAGGGTACAGGTACGTGCTGTGGCCCATGAAGTCCCTGAAAACCTGCAGGTCATTCAATTTACACACACACACACACACACACACACACACACACATGCATACACATACATACACATACATGCACACACATACACATACATACACATACATACACACACATACACACACATACACACACACACACACACATACACACACACACACACACACACACACACACATACACACACACACACACACACACACACACACGCACACACCCGTTGGTTCACACACTTGGAAATATACATATAAATACCCATGCACACATACAGGGACAGAGCAAAAGCCGTCGGGAGAGAGCAGTGAGGATTCTGAAGAGAAAATCTGCTCGAGGGATTGTCCGTCTCTCTCCCTCCCTCCCTCCCTCCCTCCCTCCCTCCCTTCCGCCCTCCCTCTCCTTCTCTCCTTCTCCGTTGCGCATCTCGACTCCTCCTCCCGTTTTGGTCCGCCCTCACTCTTTCATTCTTGCACGCTTCTGTCTCTTCTTCAGCGCGCCTCTCTGTGCCTCAACAACTTCACCAGCACCCCACCAGGCCGTCAGTCCCAAGAGCGTCCCACCACAAATTCATAGAGAGAGAGAGAGATCGAACCCAAAGGAAGGAAGGAAGACCAACCTCGGCGATCGGTTTTCCCCAAAGTTCCGCCAGTGTTCCCGCTTCCTTGATTGTTCTCCTTTGTGATCCCGGAGAGTCCCCCCCTCCCCCTAGCGCTCCCCCTGCGAGGCTCTGCTCAGCTTCAAAGTCATCCTCTTGCTCTCCCCTCTCCGAGATATCAGCAGTTGCCGATCTAATGGCCTTTGCCTGCCCAGGAGAGAAACGTCCGGTTCCCGTGCGGATCTTCCGGGCCCCTGCTCTTCCCCAGGCCTTCTGCGATTCCTTCTCGGCCTCCACGTCCTCAGCCACCGCCAGACGAACCCCCCTCTGACCCTTAGTCTGTTCTTCCACTCCTTCATATTCACAGCTGCTGGCTGGGGCTACCTGCACATCACAGGGAAGAACGGGAGGAAGAGGAAAGACGTGGATGTGCTTGAGAGGGCGGGGAGAACTGGGTGACATGCGGGAACGAGCACTGTGCAGTAGACGGGGCACAGAACATGCATTCTGACCGGAACGAGCTCGGTTCGCTGCTCTTGTCCGCGCCCATGGCAATCAGTGCAGCAACTCCAGAACATGGTTCGGCTAGGGATCAGCCAGGTCACATGCACGATGCCAAGGCACCTCACGAAATGTACCGGAACGGATTTCCGTCTGCCTTTTCAAGGTCTGTCGAAGTAGACTCCGAATAGAAGAAACCTCCCTTCCCTTCTTAACGAAACCGTTGGCTGGTAAACCAGTCGAATGGTCTCTTTAGCTATCAGCGGCACAGATAGCAGGGAAGAGAGGTACGTCGGAAACTGCACAAAGTGGATTCTACGCTGCAGGTCATTCAAAGTGTTTCTGCAAAGATAGAAGACAGCCAGACTGCAACTTTGTGTCTGGCGTGCATGCGGTCGTCCGATCGAGTTCTCAAGCGAAGTTTTCGACCGAAATGCAGACACTGAGCGAGATCCGTCCTTGTAGAGTGGTACTATTGGCTATCAGGGCCTTAGGTATCTTATATATGTATACGAGCACACTTCAAGCGGTCGCTTCTCATATGCAATGAATGCACAGCACACGGAGAAGAAAAGATATATATATTATAAGAATTTTATTTTATGCATGCACGGGATACACCCAACCAGTTGGGTGAGTGCCTCGGGGGGCCATTTAGGGGGTCGGCCATAATTTGATTGATGCAAAGCATCAGGGATCGACCTGGGCATGTCTTGCCTGTGCAAAGTGGCGGGGGCCACGGCAACGTGCGCAAAATATGCTTTTCGGGACCGCGCACATGCAACTCCGTGCGAGTTACTTGAGGGGCACGTATCATGAGGAGCGAAGTATATAATTACGGGATACACCCAACCAGTTGGGTGAGTGCCTCGGGGGGCCATTTAGGGGGTCGGCCATAATTTGATTGATGCAAAGCATCAGGCATGTCTTGCCTGCAATGCATGCATGGGCAAATGGCGGGGGCCACGGCAACGTGCGCAAAATATGCTTTTCGGGACCGCGCACATGCAACTCCGTGCGAGTTACTTGAGGGGCACGTATCATGAGGAGCGAAGTATATAATTACGGGATACACCCAACCAGTTGGGTGAGTGCCTCGGGGGGCCATTTAGGGGGTCCGCTCATATTTGATTGGTGCACACCATCGGGGGCTTAGGCATGTCTTGTGTGCTGCCATGGGGCGGGGGCCACGGCAACACGCACGAGTGAACACCAAAATATAATGCATGCTGTCAATCGATCGATGCATGCAAGAATACCCGATTAATTATAGTGGAAATGACGCACGCGCAGTGACGCACGCACGTCGAGATCCGATTTCTGCCGCATATTTAAGCGTTACATCGATCTCCCCCCCCAAAATTTGAAGAGCGCGATATGCGACTGCGTGCGTTCTCAGGGCCTCTCGGCTGAGCCCAGCAAAGCTGAGCTGCCCCCCGAGGCGATAATGCGATCGCTGCTCCGTGCGACTTGCTTGAGGGGCACATTTTGGAATTTGGGCGACACCGTGACGGACGGACAGAGACAGAACCGAACCAACCCCCCGGCCCCAAAAAATGAAAAAATGCGTTATGCGGATCCGTGCGATCTCAGGGCCTCTCGGCTGATCTCAGCAGAGCTGAGCTGCCCCCCGAGGCGATTGAACACGGTACCGCGGTTGCGCGATCTGCATGCATGACATGTCGATCGCGATCACTGATCGAGCTATATCGAGCTAGGGTGGACAGATGGACGGATCATTGGAAAGTTTTGACAACGGATCCGGAATGCAATTCGATGAAGTGGGCTTCAACTGGTCCATCCCTGGATGTCAGGCTACATATGGAGTCGTATGCAAGCTTCATGTCAGCAAAAGGAGTGTCTCTGGGGATGGCTTAATTGGTTGCCAGGTTCACAAGTGGGTGTTGCTGCAACTGTTGCGTCGTCCGTCTACATTCGTTTTCAGCCGAAATGAAACAGGCCTCAGCATCGAGACGGACAACGAACCCCCTTCCTGTGACAGCAGGTGGAGCATCGCAAAACCAAGCCAACAGAACGACGGTGCAGAACGCTCGACCCCTCTTTCGGCCAAAGCGTGCACCTCTCAGCGTGCAACCCAAAGGCAGACTGCAGACAACAGAAAAATCAACAGCCGCACCCTCCCGTAGCGGTGCCACCAGCACACCTTGTCGAAGCACCGGGACAGGCACAGCTAGATCCTCCCCGACCGGGAACCCCAGTGAAAGAGAGGCCGATTGCACGGAGAGCGCATCCCCTCACGATGATGCCCTTCCTTCAGATATCTTTTCTATCGAACCACCGCCCCCCACAGTTTCCTTGCAAATGCGAATGATGCCGTCTCTACGCGTCCAGAGGCAGCACGCAATCAGGAACAAGCCCGTCGATCTCCTCGAGGCCTTACTCCCCGACATGATACACAAAGTCTTTGCATTCGGAGGTCTTCAGTGTCTTCTCAATTTGTCTGCTACGAAGTCCTGCCTTTTAGAGGCAACTCTGGAATCACCCTGCTGGACTCACCTCCTCATCAGGCATAGGCAACGCCAGGAAAGGGAAAAGGGAAAATTCAAGGGGGAGACGCAGCAGCATCATACAGAGAAGCAGAACAGAAAAACGGAAACCACAGACCTCAAGGGACGAGCCGCTCGTGCTGCCCTAGTTTCGGAGAGGCGTGGGTTGAAAGTGACGGATTATTCTCGTTTTGCTTCACTTTTGCTTCCCCCCAAAGGCCCGAAGAGGTTCTCGAAAGAGAGAGCAGTCTTACTCCGTCCGGACGGGCTCGTTCATTGGAGGAAAGTGGCGAATCAAGTGGGGCTTGAATTCACTTGGCTGTTCGTGTTTGACGCAGCTGAGGCTGCCAGCCTTGGAGTCGCACGAAGGATAGCAATTCCAAGTCGATCGGGGGGGGGGGACAAGGGGGTTGTGCTAAGGGGTGATGTGGTGGCTGCACAGGCACCGTTAGAAGAGGTGTGTGGAGGGTGTCGGCAGAGAAAGAAGGGTCAGCCTGCCATTGAGCGGATTGAACTTTGGGTCCGGGCCCGAAGGTGGGTTTCTCTGTGTGTCCCTGTTGCCTGCGTCCGTCCTCGGGTGCAGGGATTTTGGACAGGGCTTCGGCAGGTGGGTTCTTGTGGTGAAGCTGGAATGGGGGGTAGTGGGGAGACCGTAAGGCTTTTGAGGGATCCGTCTGGGTCCGTCGTTTTGGCCTCATTCGAGAATGAAGGAGAAGGGGGGGGGTCCGAGTTGTTCGAAATGAAGTTCGAGCAACGGTGTGGAGCTCTGTGGTTCCATGTCCATCTGAAGGTCGGCTTTTGAGCTTGTGGGTGGGTGGGTGGGTGGGAGGGGCGACTTTCAAAATTCATGCTGCTTGATTCTTGTACGGAAAGTCATACAATAAAACCAGGCATGCAAATCAATGGCATCATCAACATATTCCGATTTGATCTATCTGCAAGCAATCCTGACATGTAGAAGTTCATCAGCGTGTTCAAAATTTCAGTCTGCACAGAGAGAAGCTGCATGGAGGGAAGCGGTGAGTGTGCAAAGGAAGAGAAACACATGAAGCGATCTGTGCTGTTCGGATAAGGAGATTGGGATTGCTCAGAACTCACTGCAGGTTGCTTTGGTGCTTTGAGCTTGGATGGACATCCGCGAGCGTGAAATTTCAAATTCTCTCTTCTCCGCTGCTCTCCTCTGGTCCTCGAATGCATTATTCACTCAATTTATACATAATATAAATCTGCAGGAGGTGCTGGCGTCGCTTCTCTCTGGAGCGCCTGGGGGTGAGAGGAAGGAGGCGGCAGATGACGATCTCGATCCGATGTCTGTCTGTCTGTCTGACACAGCATCAGAAGAAATCCCCCTCCGCAGGGACGCCCCCCCACCCCCCCACCTCTGTCTAAAGAACATGACGGTGCCGGTCCCCACGTGCAGTTTTCTTTTTTCGTTTTATTGTCATTTTTAATTTTTGTTGGTTTTTCTTGCCTTGTTTTCTTTTCTTCTCTTTCTTGTCTTGCGTGGAAGCAGCAGAGGAGTAGCGTGTGAAACCAGTGATCACGTGAAAGTCTGTCGGGAGGTGGAGAGGCAAGGGGCGCTTAACTCTCACCTTTCGGGCCCCCTGCCCACTTTGTCTGAGTTGTCGTGATGTTCCTTTGTCTTTGTTGCTTTCTTTCTTTTTGTCTATTGTGTCCATGAAGAAAAGAAGGGAGAAGAAGAAACATATAGTCTGTCTGTCTCTGTGTCTGTCTGCCCGTCTTATCTGTTTGAAGGGGGGAAAAAGAAATAGGTGCACACTCTGTCTGTGTGTGTCTGTGTGTGTGCATGCGTGTGTTTGTGTATGTGTGTGTGTGTGTGTGTGTGTGTGTGTGTGTGTGTGTGAAGCGAAAAAAGGATAAAACAATGAGTCAATCTGCTTGAGTGACTCTCAGTTTGCTTTTTGGTACTGCTATAGAGTCTGCCCGCCTCTCCGGTGGTCCACCTTTTTCTCTGTGTGCCTTCCTCTTTATCTGAGTAAAAGAGCACTTGCTCAATTTCTGCCTGTCTGTACGTATTCATGCGTGCACTCCACGTATTCATATGCAGGTTTGGACTGCGTGGTTTTTCTCTCGACCTCGCTCTCCGTTCTGAGACGGGAAGCCTTGTACACACCTGCTTCAGAAACTTCGACGCCCGTCATCTGCTGCTTGGAAAAGAGAGGACACCCGGGGTGATAGAGGCTGAGGGGCTGAGTCTCGTGACTCTCCAGGGAAAGCCGGGCTCCTTTTTGCCTTCAAATTCTTCTTCTGTTTCTTCTTCTTCTTCTTTGTCGGTCTCCAAGAACAATTCGAAGGAAGGGAGGGGGAGCGGGGGTTCCGAAGTGGGGAATGACCGTCTCACCATGAAGTCGGAAGATGAGGAGGACGCCGCTGTCGTACCTCGTCTTGGTCTTTCCGTCTCTCCTTTCCTGAAAGCAATTCCGAACCCAATAATTTCCGTCCCCAAGGCTTCTTCAACCCATCAAGTCACACAGCTGAGTAGAAGGAAGGACAGCCAGAGAGAGAAACCAAAAGGCTCACACACAGCGGCCCTGCATATCATGTACTCTCCCTTGAGTGCCCACCACTCTGGAGAGATTCCCCCGCTTTTCCTTCAGCCCCCCTCA
Organism: Chromera velia; assembly: GCA_018398765.1. Taxonomy (NCBI): domain Eukaryota; family Chromeraceae; genus Chromera; species Chromera velia. The sequence continues at coordinate 156,200 of JAHBMJ010005745.1, read as the reverse complement.
CTACCACCCCCGAATCGGATGAGGACGAAAGCAAAGCTGCCTGCTGCACCCTCAGCAGAGGAAAAGCCGGACCCGAGAGAGGGACGAAGAGGAGAGGCAAAGAGTGCACAAACACGGGGGCGTGCACGCTCTCTGGCTCCCGTCTCGCATGCAGTCAAGGCACGCGCTCGTCAGCTGGAGGGGGAGAGGAAGGCGTCGGCCCCCGTTGATCTGTCTCTCCGTCTCGATGCAGTCAGTCAGTCAGTGAGTTAGTCAGGCCCCATGCAGCATTGTTAGACCGGTGCAAACAGTGTAATCATGCATACTCTCATGAATTTGGAAACAAAACATCCTGCATGCGTCTTTGCCGTGGGCATGTGGAATGAATTTGCCGATTCTTCAAGCAGATAGATCCACTCTCACTGCATGAGAGCTGGTGAATCCTGCCCAAACTCCAAATGACTGCTGAGATTTTTTCACTTTTCTCTGCCGTTGTTTCGGTACAAACTGCTGCCACACCTGGAAGGAAGTATTGCTTGCATGTCTGTCTGCTTCCACGTTCTGATTGCTTTTTTTTGCAGGGCGTGTTCCCTGTGAAATTTCCGGGTGTGACGTTTTTGGACTTTTGTCTCTGGGATGAATTCGGGGAGGTGAGTGCCCCCCCCCCTCGGCTTCCTTCCTTGAATTTCCGTGCCTGCATTCATGAATCGTGTGACTGCATCTGCCCACCCCCTGTTTGGCTCGCTGTCAATTCTCAAACTCTTCTCTCTCCGAAATATCATATACGATTGAGGTTGGGAGGGAGGGGGGAAGGGGAGAAAGGAGACAGAGGCACTAGAAAGGAGCGGAGCAACAGATTGTGAAAGTCGCCCATCCTGATGAGAAGGAAGAGAGAAGACAGCGGCTGATCGAAAGAAAGAAAATTTGGTGTGTGAGAATTGGACATCCGAACTACCTTTTGGCTGCTTCGTGAATTCAAGACGATCTCTCCTTACGGGTACCTCGTTTCGCTGCGTATCTCCAGGTCGTGTGGTGCGGCTCTCGTCCGATTGAGTGGATTTCCTCGAACGCAGTCTCGCACAAGGTGGGTATAGTGGTGGGTGGATGGGAGACGGTGGGTGACGGGGCACTCCGAAGTGGAGACGCAAGTTGATGACTTCGTTGCAGCTCTTTTCCGAATATGCACTGGGCATGCAGCATGATTGATGTGCTGTTTCTCTCACTGTTCTCTCATCTGACAAGAGTTCTTTGGAGGCATATTTTTCTGAAAGAATTGTCTTGGACCATCGTGGCTTTCGTTCCTCTCAAAGTCGAGGAATCTTCCGTCCCTTTTTACGTTTGACCCCTCTCTCTGCCCCTCCCCCCCCCGCACACCCATAAATACATACACACACTCATTCATGCTTTTGTGTGCAGGTGTTGGTGTCCAGAGAGAGACGGTGGGACGAGTCGCTGGAGTTCAACAGCCTCAGTCTGCGGGATGCCGCGGAGGAGGGGGGAGTGGATTTTGACTTACAGGTACGTAGGTGGGTGGGTGGGTGGGTAGAGAAGGGGAATTGTTGGCTGGAATGGATTTGGAGAAGAAGAGGCAGTGAGCAAATCAGGGAGCAAGGCCGCACATTCTGTTGGCATTTCTTCTCGCTGTATGCTTCCTTTGCGTAACTTCCTCCTGTCTCCATGGAGTGTCTGGACTGGGAGTGGTTTTGTTGTGGGTCTGTTTTCAGTCAGTCGGTTGATTGATTGTGGATCTCCCGCTTCCTTCCTCGATTCCGGTCTTCCTTCCTCCCTTCCTTCCTTCGAGCCTGCAGCAAGGCCACTTCGAGGAAGAGGATGCGGAATTCGAAACAGACCTGCGTTCCTCCTCTCCCTCTGGGTGTGGGCTGCACAGCGGGGGGGGAGCTACGGAAGGAGGGAGGAGAGGGGGGGGGAGAGGAAGTCTCCTTCACGCACACTGCGGGGACGCAGGTTTTGGTGTTTTGGGCCTTCAGATTGCGAAACGTGTCCTTCCAGGGGACAGGGGCAAGGGAGGTGCGGAGGGTAGTCAGAAAGTGTCGACAATGCTCAATGAGGTCAGATGGCGTGATTCTCCAGTTCTGAAAAATGAAGGATTCGATGCAAGGAATAGCGAGTCCCCTTCTGTTTTTTTGTCTTGACTTCTCTTTGTCTTTGTCTGGTCCTTTTTGTGCTGCCTGGATAGACACGTTGAATTGAAGTGAATCGAATGTGTTGGGGTCGATCGGTCTGGCGTTTGGGTCTCCTGCGAATTCAATTTGGAATGCGTTGAAACGAGTGGGGTTGCATGTATCTGGAAGACACCTTTGCGAGGAAACGGACGGTCGGAAGGAGGGACGGAAAGCATATAAGGACCAGAAGAGCAGAAACAACTGCAGATGCCGGACAAACATCTCACGATCTTATCCAATAGAGCTTGGTTGTTTTTCATCGTCCTTTACTTAGGTCCTGTCAGTAGTGTTAACATTTTCTGCTTGGCTGAGGTCAATTTAGTCAGCCATCAGCTTCTTTGTCGCAGGTGTGGTGTGTCGTATATGGGTGACTCCGAATGCCGACGTGCAGGTGCGTTTGTTTGTGGATACCGACAGCATCGAGGCGCATTTTGGGAGAAAGCTTGTTCCTCCTCCTTCGTGCTCTTCTACTCTACTTCAAGTTTCCGCAGATGAGATTGGAAGCGCAAAAAGGAGTGATTGCTCCAATCGAGATCGGTTTTCATCTAACGGCACAGTTTCTACAGCTTTTGTGAATTAACATTCCGAGTCACTCGCAAGTCCAAATTGATAAACCGCAAAAATCAATTATCCATTATAGAATTATATAGAATTACAACTACAAAGCCGGTCCTAAGTGTAAGAATTTCAAAAAACTTTGATATATATTTTTTTTTCTTAACTTAATTTAAAAAAAAAAATATAACTTTTAAAAATTTTGAATCATCAATCACATTAAGTAGCAATTCAACCATGACAGGACAGGATATGATCGAATATTAATCATTTGCCCGGTTGCCCCGCGGTTCGTAGCACAGTTCAATATAAAGTTTCATTTTTAAGCCCTATTCATGCATTGTATTGATAAAAATTGATGTTTATAACTGAAAATTGTGTTCAAATTAAATTTTACACTTCATAAGTAGAAGTAGAAATAGAAATTCAAAGTAGAATTCAAATAAAAACTATAATATAAACATGAATTCTATATATGAATAACTAGACAAAAAAATAAATAAATAAATAAATTGGAGTGTTAGTGGTTAAAGCGCTGGTGAGCCATTACTTATGCTGTCGCTTTACACTAGCTTGTAGTATATGTCTAGGTATGCGTATGTAATTTGAACATGTAGGTCCATTATAGGAAGTTTACTCACTGTAGACCAGTCTGTGGTATTCACTCCTTCATTTGTTTGCTCCTGCTTCAATGAAAGACATATATTCATTTTTGAATCGGAATGAATCCATGCCACCACCCCTTTCTGTCATCTATTTTTCGATCCATCTGCAACCCCCCTGTCCTAACCTGCTCTCCAACCTCTTTTTTTTTTACTACTTTAATGTTGTGAGTATGACAGTCAGATCACTAGTCAGATCAGTCTAATCATACTCACCCTGCTTAGATCAAAGTTCCTCGTACACGCACTTATCCATAGAAATGAACACACTCTATACGGCTTTGTAGACGTCTCTAGGAAGGTCTGTGTACTAGTATATCAGTCATTCGCGTATTTTTTGTTTATCGATCTGTCAGAATGCGTGCACTGATCTATGTATCGTTGATTGATTTGCATGCATGAGTCTCCATGTATATGTTTAGTGGAGCCGGTTGGGGATGGTCACCTTGAAGTTCTCTTAGATCGTAGAAGGCAGCAGCGGAATACTTCTAAAAAGCCGGAAGGGCGAACTTCAGACATGCTTTTCCTTTTCTCGCTTCACCACTGGCCTTCCTTTGCTTCCTGTCCAAGCTCCTACACCCATTTGGACATCATTCTCTGCCCCCCGCAAACCCCTGAATGCTCCTTCAGGGCATTCACAACCTCCTAGGAAGAGGGATGGGGGGGTCTGGGATCTTTCAACTTCCCTAAACGTTGAAGGATATCTGAGTACAGTACGTTCACTGCGTACTTCATGGTGTCGCCATTCCATGTTGAACCTCTGGAGGCTCTCTCCAAAAGCCGCACACCGGTCACGAACTTAGGATAGTCATTGCAACCTAGGTGTAGGAGAGCCAGGGTTGCCAAAGAACTTTACACCATAGTTTGGCTGAAAGTATACTACATTGTAGATTATATTGTAGTGTAGTTTGAGTGGCCTGCCCCGCCACATTAAAGCACATTTTACTAGGTTGGGCAGGCCGCCTGCTGTTTACAACATACCACCGCATACTTGGGGTCCACCTTTTATTCATAAGTCTAGTTTATTATAAACTTTAAATAGGTTTTTGCTTACTGTTTAGTGATAATTTTGTAAGTTTTTATTAAATGGCAAGAACAGTTACTCAGACCCAGGCCTATATTTTGACAGTCTGGTAACAGGGCTGCGAATCCCTAGCTCACTCTGGCTATTCTTAAAGGTGATAACGTCAACGTCGACTCGATAGGGGTTAGACTTTAGTTCAAAAGTTAGAACATATATATATTAGGTCATCGTTAAGCTGCTTGCACTTTCTTTTTAAGTTAATCATAAGTTGAAGCGTATAATTCCGTCATGGTTGGCCTGCAGACAGTCACCTTTAAGCTGTCTGAGGTCTGTTTATATATGAGTCCTTAGTCCCGTTTAACTTAGTAATACCGTACTGTTGAATAATAGGGTCTGAGAATGATGTTTTACGTGAAAGCAAGACTAAACTAGTATAGTTATAGTACAGTTAAACTACAAGATACTTATACATTTCTAACTTACCACCTTAAGGAACGTTAAAGAAATGGACAGGCAGGCGTGGTGCAGGGAAGGGAAAGAAAAAGGGGGAAAGTTTGCTCACAAATGGTGACAAAGGCCCCAGTATTATGTCATAAAAACTGGTGTACGGTCATTTTCAAACTACATTAGTGAAACGTCGCAAAACACTACAACATAGTTTACTCTTGACTATAAAACAATGGAATACACCATAATATATCATAATACAATGTTTTTTGGCAACCTTGAGGAGAGCTTTGAGCAAGCTGGACGATTCGTTCCCGTTTTTCACATCTCTCAATGCCTCGTGGAGCATAAATTCATGCTCGTCAAGAAACTTTCTGCCAAATTTCAAAGGAGAATTTTGATATGCTTGGATATGTGCAAATCTGATATACTCTCTGTAGTAGGCAACATCATCATTCTCATATTACTGCATTTTAATGAATGGAAGGGCTTGTACGAAGGAAAGAAGGAAGAGAAACGATGAAGGTACACCTATATACTCTATAAAAAACGGCTAAAAATGGATGCCCGGGCAGCAAAGACAGTCACCTCAAGTCCTTTACATTTAGATGAATGCACTTCCAGCACAGACTCAAGCAGAAGAGAGGACACAAACAGCTCTTATCAAAGAGATATACAGCTATATAGTGGAAGCAAACTTTGTATACATGTATACATACATGCATTTGACTACATGCATAACAGATCGATACGTATATTTTTTTGGTCTATCCCCTCAATTAATATAACTACCACATTTTTGTGTGTATGTGTGTATGTGTGTGTGTGTGTGAGAGAGAAAGAGAGAGAGAGGGAGTGTGTGTGTGTGAGAGAGAGGGAGAGAGCTAGAGAGAGAGAGAGAGAGAGAGAGAGAGAGAGAGAGAGAGAGAGAGAAAGAAAGAGAGAGAGAGAGAGAAAAAGTGTGTTCTTCCGAGTCTAACTCCGTCTCTTCCCGACCTTTTTGTATCTCTGTCATCATTCTCTAAACCCGGGCTGGCCCTTCATCTCTGTAACACTTGGTCGATCCCTTTTATTTCATAATTTTTATTACAGTCTGATTCCCGCTTTTATGTTTTCTGATAGACTTCATCAAATGGTATAACATGGAAAGCCACTAGCCTAGTAGTACAAGTCTGATGCGGCCTAAACATACTATATGGTGTTAAAAGTCTGAAGTTAGTTGAAAGCTTATTAATTAATAAATTTCATAATATAATTAAATTAGCTAAATCAAACACATACCTACATACTATAGCCCTAGCTCTAGCCTAGCCCACATTACCCTACAACTTACCAAGAATATGAAGGAATTTGAGGTAGGATTCCATAGGAATATGAAGGAATATGTATGAATATGGAGTAGGAAATTTTTGGCCTGCTCGCACCTCCCCAGCATGCCGTCAAGCACACAATCCGCGCGCTACGGCGTTCCGGCCGTGGCGCGTTCAATCTTGTATGTGTATATATGAGATACACCTAACTAGTTGGGTGAGTGCCTCGGGGGCCACTTTAGGGGGTCCACAAATTTGATTGATGCACACCATCGGGGACTTGGGCATGTCTTGTGCAGGTGCATGCATGCATAGGGCGGGGGCCACGGCAACGTGCATGAAGTATGCTTTTTGGGACCGCGCGAGCATGCATTTGTAACTCTGTGCGACTTAACTACTTGAAGGGCACGCATGTACGAAGTAATGGGATACACCTAACCAGTTGGGTGAGTGCCTCGGGGGGCTATTTAAGGGGTCGGCCATAATTTGATTGCATGTTGGGCATGTCTTGTCTGCAATGCATACATGGGTAAATGGCGGGGGCCACGGCAACGTATGCAAAATATGCTTTTCAGGACCGCGCATGAACACATATGTAATTAACTCCGTGCGAGTTATATTGGAGGGGCACGTATCATGAAGAGCGAAGTATATAATATTATGATGCGATCACCGCTCCGTACGAGTTGCTTGAGGGGCATATTTTGGAATTTGGGCGACACCGACCATAATGGAGACAGAACCGAATCCCCCCCCCAAAAATGAAAAAATGCCTTATGCAGATGTGTGCGATCTCAGGGCCTCTCAGCTGATCTCAGCAGAGCTGAGCTGCCCCCCGAGGCGATTATCATATATGCAATCGCGGCTCCGTGCGAGTTGCTTGAGGAGCACATTTTGGAATTCGGGCGACACACTGTGACAGATGGAGATAGAAGCGACCCTCCCCCCCCAAAAATGAAAAAATGCGTTATGCGAGTGCGTGCGATCTCAGGGCCTCTCGGCTGATCTCAGCAGATATCTCAGCAGATATCTCAGCAGAGCTGAGCTGCCCCCCGAGGCGACACGGCAAAAAAAAAAGCAAAAAAAAAAACGCGTATACAGACGTACGCGTACGTACGTACTATGCAGGCATGCATGGATTATAAACTGACTGCAACAGCGCTATAGTGCAACAGACAGAAATGAACGTATTGCCTGTTGCAACTGTTGAGTGCACGTTGTCCCTTGGTGTTGTCCACGTGTGTGCATGGCTAGCTGTTGCTTTGGGGAGAGATTTGTGCTTCACAACGCACATCCCTGCAATCCACAGAGCTCAGCCTAGCTGTGGGTCCAGAAAACGAGGAAAGAAATGCACTTCACCTTCAAAGAATCTTCTCAGTTTCTCGTGGAAGGAATACAGTGTGATTATGTCAGGACCTTGACGGCTGTCAAAACGGCATTCCAGACTGACTCTCAGTACCTTTGCACAGGGACAATGACTCTGCCGTACAACAGTATTTCGTTGGCTCTGCCTGACACCGTAGACGGTGATTTGTAATGGAGAAAACCTCTCTGCATGTTCCTCGGGGACTTGGACGTGCACGAGCCAGTCGGCTCCGGTTCGTTTAGAACAGTACAATTCGGGTTACAGGAGTCGCTATTGTCCTAAAGTCGATGCCCCTAACGAAGAAGAATTGCATCGAAAGAGCCTGAAGGACCGCACGAGAGTTGCGAGTGATGCTGTGCGCTGATACCTTGCCAACCACTGTAAGTCTGATGAACCTTATCGTGACCGACGACCACGCTCTGTGCCCGTATTCAACTTATCTCAAGTACTAACTGACACAGACGGGACACCAAACTTCGACAGAGAGTACTTGTCAGTTGTTGTTTGCTGTGCGGGAAGCACTGTCTTCTCTGTCCCTTTATTCATTGTCTCTCGGTCACAGAACAATCATGCAACTGTACATGACTTTTTTAGTGTCGTGGCTGTGACACCAGCACCGCGTCACAGATTGTCCTTCGGAGGGGGTTTTTCGGCTCAGTGGTGGTGCTCGTATTAAAGTGTGAATGTATTCACCTTTCTGTCCTCAAAGGCCTGTCCAGACACGTCGACGTCCGAACACAGCTTTCGAAACTTACAGCGCATAGAGAATGGAGCACACAACCACTCTCGACTCAGTTTCAGCGCACTCATTATGCCTCAAGCTGTAGTTGCACTCCTTCATCTCCCCCGACCCCCTGCTTCCGCGTTCGATCCTTGCAGGAGAGAGATCATGCGGTATGGGGGGTCGAATCTCTTCACATGGACGTGTCACGGACCCTTTCTGAGCCTCTCTCAAGTGAGTTTGCCTGTCGGAACCTAAAGTGCAGCTATGGCCGCCATGTTTTGAAAGAAGATTGATCTGATATGCATGTAGCGGGTCAAAGTAGGCGACGCAACCCACATGCCTTCTGCTCAGGTTCACATGATGTCATAAGCATCTAGATCATGATTCCCTGGTGCATGCAGCTGCGTTGGATCTCTTGCTGCCTGCACATCCCATCAAGGGACTCGACGAACGAGGCATTGTCTATCGAGACCTGGTCCGTCTACCTCCCTCCAGCTCTGTGTGCAATTTGAGTGCCTGCCTGCATATGTTGTTGCACGCTGTTGGCGCGTGTGTAGTCCGGTCAGATCCCATCTGATCGGCTGATCTAGCAATGAGTGAATTGAGTTGCTTGTGTGTGCTTACTTCTTGCTGTCTGTATGCTTGCTTCATGCCTTCCCACTTACTGTCGTACGCTGTCTGAACTCCCTTTCTCCCTCTGTCTGTGTCAATCTCCTCATCCGTTGGATTGTTTTTCTACCCGTCTGTCTCTCCCTCTCTTCCTTTCGCTTCCATCTGCATCGCCACACGTTTCCATCTTTATGTCTGCCTAATGTCATTTTTTCAATGACATGCTTCCAATGATTTGTATGAGTATCTGAGTCGGTGTGAGCACTAACAATACAGTGCGGGTCCCTGTCTGTCTGTCTGTCTGTCTGTCTGTCTGCCTGCCTGTCTGTCTGCCTGTCTGTCTGTCTGTCTGTCTGTCTGTCTGTCAATCAAAAGGCTGAAAACAAACCTTGGAGAATGGACCCTAAACGAAAGGAAATCAAGAGAAACAGTTCAAACGGACCCGTCCAGATGAGAAGAATGTTGAAGTGCAAGAGCGTGAGCCTGCATTAGGAAAGGAAAGGCCGCAGGGTACTCATATAAATTTATAAAAACAGATCCCAGACAACGTTTGGTATGAAATGATGTGCATAGATGTATTGTGGAAGGAGATGTGCATGGCGAACGCCAGAAAATACCAGAAAATTAAGTTAATTAGATAAACTGGTACGCAGGTCTGAAACTGTGGCCTTGAACACAGTGTAATGTAGTCGAGCGGTCCTACTAATGAAAAACCACAACAGTGTACGTTTTAGCTACAAAACCAATTGAGTCCTGGATTAAGTTACTCTACTAATAGTAGTGAGTGACTAGGTGAGTCAGCAGTGACTCACCACTACGATTACTATGAAATTATTATTATAGCAAGGCTCATATTGAGTCTTACTATAATACTGTTTTAGTACTGTCTTACTCTCAAGCTGGCTCATTCGACCTATAGCATTTGACAGCAAGCGTTTAGTACTATTTAATACAAGCATATAAAACAAGAAAAAACCTTTTAAAAAAAATTGGAGAGCTTAAATAGAAAGCTTTCCAGTGATCACATCTGAGTGACATCTCCGAGCTGAAAATCGTTTATGGGCCCTTCATGTCATATCGTCACTATTATCGTGATCCTGCTTTGTCTATCATACTTAAATAGTAGCTTAAATATAGGATATGGCCATAAGTGCTAGGGAGCCAACTTTAAAGACCCCCCGTCCCCCCTCAAAAGAGAAAACATGACAAAAAAATGAAGGGAAACACGAGTAGAAACACTAAAATAAAAAAAAAACGCATTCATTTTCTCTGAACCTGAGAAAAATTTAAAAACTAACAGACTATTCACACACAAAGAAAAAGTTTGGTCACTGCTTTGTCCCTCCTGTCCGGCCACCTTATGGCGTCCAGACAGAAGATAAAGCAAGGATAAGAACCTTAGGGAAGATCTAGAGAAGGAATGTGAGCAACACTCATTCAGGCAGCAGTTTATAGAAGGTTTAGCTCTAGAGCTATCTGGGATTCCAATCAGCTAGGTTCATTCTATCATTGTACAATCTCTACTTATACTCCTCTCTGTTCCTCTCTCTCAGAGTCTCAGACTCCCGATCTATGCCAAACAGACATCAGACTCAAACGATGCTATCCGTTGCTCAAGTGACATATTGTATGCTTGAATACGAAGGTCAGACTCGATTTCAACGACTTTGATCGACGCGCGCGATACGTACGAAGCAAAGCGCGGCAGTGGAATGTGGCGTGGCACGCTGGCTCATTCAGTCACGGCGTATGTGAAGGCTCAAAGGGCGGCGCCATAGGGTAGGACTCCACAGATCCCCCCCGGCCACGGACAAGAAAATCGCGTCCTCGTGATTAAAACCAAACACATTCGAGCATGCGTGGAAAGGAAAAAAAGGCGAGCAAAAGGATACGATTAACCATGCAGATGCAATGCAAACCCATGCAACCAACAGAATACCTTTAAGGAAGTAGTCGAAAATATCCAGATGCAAAAGCTAAAAAGCAGAAAAGTTTCCTCCCATTGACGCAAGTCAATCGGATTTACGTGTGCAAATATAAACAGACTTGTAATGAACAGCTTGCTTTCTTTCTCTCTTTCTCAGACCGGCCTCCTGAAAGGAAGCGGGCAATAGATAGAACAGCACGCCTGTAAGAGAACCCCTTCCAGTTCTCTTTTCTGAATGAAAGTAGACGGGCAGACAGAGGTACAAACAAAACGTGAAGAGATGGAGAAACCAGAGGACAGTAGCAAAAAGCCTCACGCACACATATGTTCACACCCAATATCATATATTCACATCTCTTCTTCCTCTTTCTTCTATCTCACTTCCTTCCTGAAGACTGCATACGCGTCTTTGCCTGTTATCAACAACACCGTAGATCGACCGAACACACAAGAACAGACATCAACGAATGAACGGCACCCGGTCAGACCTATCGGAGGGAGACGCCTGGTGGCACACCGTCTGGCTCCACGCAGATGTTTGTGCAGAGACGGCTGGCTCCACCAAGGCTCCCATCAACTCCCGTGCTGCGAGGGGGAGAGGCGATACCCAAAGACCCCAGAGGGCTTCCAAAGCACCGACATCCCCCTGCAAGGAGAAGATACAGAAGGCACAAAGAGACATGCATGGGCTATCCCCTCGTTTTCTTTTTTCTTCTTCTTCTTTTCTTGTTAAAACAGACATCTCTTTCTCTTTCTCTCAAGATTCATTCGTTCTTTACTCCTCCTCTACTCATTTTTTCTTGGCCTCTTCCAGTCTCTTTCGCTCAAAGGAAGAAGCCAGGAATAACCCGAAACGTTTTAAAGCAGTAGAGGGAAACGAGAAGGAGACAACGAATGAAGGCGCCCCCTCGTGCGCTCGTGCTCTCAGCCACATGAGGGGTCTGACTCCAAAGCTACGCGCAAAGAAGAGAAGCCGAGAGAGAAGAAAGGTCACTCTTCCAAAAGGAGCTCCAGAAGTTCCAAATGCGCGGCACATGCGGCACTCGGCTTGTTGTTGTCGAGTCCGTCTCTTTGATGCTCAGCTTCACAATGAGCTTAATCCTAGGCTCAATGATCCCCCCCCCAAGTCCAGTGCAGGGGCGTAAGGGTGGTCACAGGCAGTCGCGGGTACGCACAGGTATAAGCGCACGGCGGCGGCAATTAGGCAGTCCTCTGCCCTTTTCAGACGTAGCTGACGTAGAGGTAGGCAATCAAGTTGGAGTCCTTATCGACAGAAGGACTCAACGGTCTCGTCGAGCACAAACACACTCCGCGCGTGTCAGTAGCTGCATAAAGGGAGGGAGGGAAGGGACCGGACACATTGCAGACTGCCCCACTGGTTTCTCTCTATCTCGTCTCTTCTTTCTCTCTCGTTTCATCTCCTTGCTGCTCCTTTTGATACATGAACTTTAACTCCGGGCAAAAGGCCGGCAGCTCCATGCAGACGCTTCAGTCATGCTCAGTCACGGTCGTTTTACTTACCACTACTTTGCATACTTTCGGCCAGCCTCGATTCGATTTGCCCCCCCCACCCTGAAGAACCCCCTCTTCCTGCCCTTTCCCTTTCCCTTTGTCCCCCGCTTTCACCCCCTTCCCCCATGACCCGCTTTGCCCTTCCCGATCCCTGTTAAAAATTCTGCTGGCGCCGGCGAGAGATGAGGTGGCAGCTGCCGTGTGCCCTACTCTGTCTCTCAGTAGGTCTGCCGCGACCCTTCTGCCTCTCTTGCCGTCGAGAGCAGGCTCGATATCATTTTGTACCCCTTCCTTACTTCCCCCTCCTTCCTACTCCAGGCTCGCCGCATCGGGGTCCCAGAGCAGAAGGCCTTCCCCGGCTGGCACACCAGCCGTCACTGCGTTGTTCTATATGGTACACCGCCACCTGTCCCTTCTGTCTGTTTAACATGCATGCAAAGTCTCACGCACCCGATCGAACCGCCACTCATTGAATGATCTACGTGATAGCCGGACAGCCAGAAACGATAAGCTCTCTCTCGGAAGAAAATGGTAGCATTGCAGACACATAAAGAGGCAAAGGGCGTCTTCTTATGTTTGGACGCTGTCGAAGGACCAGTCCAGACAGACCTAGACACGCTGGAGGTGTTTGCAGGCTATGAAGGTGGTCGGCTTCTCGCAGACAAGCAAGCAACCAACAACAAAGACAAGTGAAGGTGATTAGCTGACACCCATCTGGAAGACGGAGACAGTTACAGAATCAAAAGGCATAAGACAAGCACTCTACTGGCCGTTTGAATTGCGATCTGCTTGTAGGCGGCGGTCTCAATGAAGTCAAGCTCCTCAAAAGTCTAAGCAACACCAAGCAATGTCTCCACCATTAGCTTTGGCGACCTCCAACGTCTTCGGGCTCTCCACCCAAGGACAAAGGCAAAGTCTAGGATCAGACTTAAAAGAGATCTCTGAAAGAGGATTCCAGGCAGCTTGGGACACAAGGGGACGCTGAATTCCCCTACTCACGGTGTTTGCCTGACCGTGCCCGTATCGTTGCAATCGGTTTCCAACTGTTGCACAAAAGGACAGATCTGGTCTCCATCACAGAAGCTACATGAGAATCGACACTCATCGAGCTGAGCGTTCACCACAATGCTTTGTTCCTCCTGTCCGGCCACCTTATGGCGTCCAGACAGAAGGTAAAGCGAGGATAAGAACCTTAGGGAAGATCTAGAGAAGGAATATGAGCAACACTCATTCAAGCAGCAGTTTACAGAAGGTTTAGCTCTAGAGCTATCTGGGATTCCAATCAGCTAGGTTCATTCTATCATTGTACAATCTCTACTTATACTCCTCTCTGTTCCTCTCTCTCAGAGTCTCAGACTCCCGATCTATGCCAAACAGACATCAGACTCAAACGATGCTATCCGTTGCTCGAGTGACATGTTGCATGCTTGAATACGAAGGTCAGACTCGATTTCAACGACTTTGATCGACGCGCGCGACACATACGAAGCAAAGCGCGGCGGCGGAATGTGGCGCGGCACGCTGGCTCACTCAGTCACGGCGCATGCGAAGGCTCAAAGGGCGGCGCCATAGGGTAGGACTCCACATCGCATTCTGTTTAAAATATTTAGAATTCGCATTGAATCAAGAAACCTTTACCTAAGTTTTAATTTTGGTATAATTTGTAGCGGCAGTGCAAAGTTTTACCAGTCAGTTCCATCAATCGAAAGATCTAGCAAAAGATCGATTCAGGGTGTGTTACAGGCGCTTGAATGCAAAAGCTGCCAGGTTACAATCATGCACTGAAATGCAAATAAACACCGCGCAACCCCACACCTGTCCAGACAGAGACGCGGCACAACCAACCCTACATCCATAACTGCGCTACATGATGAATGACGGAGCACATCACAGAGTCTAATACGGACCACCCCGAAGCTTTTCCTTCTCTGCACGTTTTGCTATTGCGCCCCTCCCTTCACCCGACCGACCGTGAGTCCTCCACGACAGGACGAGAAGACACACAGAGAGTACGGTCGCACGCAAGTGTCTGACCTAGGCCGGCGGCTGTCGGGCGAGCGGGAATTGTAGAGAGGCGGGTTAATTGAAACATTGACTTCGACTTTTCCCCTCTGCTCCGTGGATTTCAAGACGTGCCTGCTCAGTCTACCTCACTTCCTCTCTCCCCCCTCTCTCGGTCTCCCCCTTTGTGTGAGAGTGGGAATAGAAGAGAAGGCCGGAGAGTGACTTTTTTCGGCCTAGACCTGCTTCAACTATGACAATGCGGAGGGAGGAAAAATAAATAAATAGATAAAGGGATTTGGGGAGGGAGGGAGGGAGGGAGGGAGGGAGGAAGGGGTGGACAGACACACACACACACACACAGAGAGAGAGAGAGAGAGAGAGAGAGATCCATCCATCCATCTTGTCTGTCTTTCTTTCTGTCTGGCTATTGCGTCTGTTTGCTTGTCATTCCCTCAAAAGACGAACTCGACTTCCAAGAGATACTTCAGGAGAACCTGGTTGGTGTCCTGCAACCATACACACACACGCACACGCACACGCACACGTAAAGAGGCAGGCAAGAAATACAACGGTGGAAAAGATACTAGAAGCACCAAATAGCTACAAAAAGATGACCCCCCCAGAGCATCAAAAGCATGCGTCAGGCAGACAGTGCTCCCACTCCGTTTGTCTTCAAACTTTCTCGTTCTTTGGCTTTCCTTCCACGCGAACTGATGTGACTGGACGGAAAGAGACTCGACTGATGGGATTGTGAGGAAAATTGTTGCGATGAGAAAATTGTCGTGCCAGTTCCGGCACGACCATCGGGCAGACATCTCGGGGCAGTAGATGTTGTTTCGGAAGTCGTGATGAGTGTACAGGTGGATGGATGGAGGGGGTCTTCGACTGGTCCTGGCAGTGCAAAGACTGCGGCTGATATTTTTGTTGATGGGCTGAGGAGGGCAAAAAGGGACTCGGGGGTGAGAAGGTCCCGAAAATTGTCCTTTCCAGACAGACTGCCGAGGCAGCCAATGAAAGAAAGACACAGCTAGAGGGACAAACAAAAAAGGGAAACGGAAACCCGTAGTAGTTCAAGAGAGAATGAAAAGAGAGAGAGAGAGAGAGAGAGAGAGAGAGACTGACTGACTGACGTAGACGATAAACTCGTTGTAGAGAAGGGAGGAGTCGTTCACCCCTGAAGGCCCCCCCTTTCCCATGGGGACCTGATCAATCAATCAATCAGTCAATCAAGGAATCAATGAATCAATCAATCAATCAATCAAAAGATACACGATACATTGCTTTCATTTTTCCATTCATCAATTTGTGTTGAACTGCATGCCTCAAGTGCATCATCCGACAGGGAATCCACAGAGAAGTCAATTTCGGATACAAAGAGATTGAAGAGATCCATGGAGCTCTTTTGATTGGCACATGAGAAAGGAGAAGTGAGGGCCGAACCACACCACCCACTCTTCTCTCATCTTCTTGTGTCCGAGTTACCTTCCTTCCTTTACTCTCATGGTTGGGCTCTCTCTCTCTCTCTCCCCCCGACTCTCTCTTCTTCTTTTTCTCTGACGTTTCTCTTCTTTGCCCAGATCACCAAGAAAGAATAAGCCGAACAGGCAAAGCAACGACAGAGAAAAATTCGCCAGAGACCATGCAATTGTCCCCTCTACATTTACCTTGCAGCCCCCAGGCAGAGTAACCGTGCCACTGGGGTCCGGAGCGTGTTTGCCCATTCCCTTCGTCGAGAGCATCCCTGAGGCCTTCCCGGAGTTCACTGCTTTGTCTGCGTTGTAGTCAGCTCTAAGCAGTTCATTGTGCGAGCCCAGTGCGACCTCGCACAGCAGCATCAGCTGTCTTGTGCTGTGTCTGTTGGGGAAACAATACTGCGCACTCTTTGAGGACATGTCCGCAAAATAGATTCCTTTCCCGAACATGTAGCCTGCAGCAGGAAGAGAGACGAAGCACGGTTACATACAACAATGATTCCTCTGCTTTTTCTTGTGTTTCTAGATGCCTACTGGGCCCGCGAGGTTCTCTCACATAGAAGCTTGTTACAGAGAAGAGATCTCAGAAGAATGAAAAGAAAAACAAGTTCACACATCCAGGGTGGGAAGTGAGAGACAACTTCATCGGAGAAGCCCGGCTTATGCAATATTCTATACATGCAAGGGCCTGGTACAGCTCATAAATTCCCATCTTCCATTTGACTCTCTTGCACCAGGATTCACCGACTGAGACCAAGGCACTCACCCACCCCACTCACCTGTGACTGGGGCCTCTGGGGGTGCAATCCTCAGGCCCTGAGAGAGGATCCCCACGAAATTCGTCAACCGCGACCCATGCCAGAGCAGCATCCTGCCAAGACAGAGAGAGAGAGCAGCCGTATGCATCAATCCAGAGGGAAATGAAGAATAGGAAGGGAACTCCAAGAGAAAAAGGGACGGAGCGCTCAGTTCACAGCAAAAAGGGGAACAAATTTAAAAGCAAAACAAGAGACGAAGGTGAGAAGAAAAGACCCACAAACAGATAGAGAGAGAGAAAAAAAAAAGAAAAACAAAGAACCCGACGTTCCATGCCCAGATCAATGATTGGCCTGACACACTCTTCTTTCCCTTGCCTCTGGCTCAAAACCCAACGGTTGAAAGCGAGACGACAGAAAGGCACGCAGAACCCGGACGGAGGAAGAAAAGCTTTTCTCTATGTGTGTGTTTCGTCTTTCGAGACGTGTTTTATTCGGATGAAACTTTTCCCATTTACTTTTTCCTTCTCACCGTTTCATTGTATACCTCTCTCTCTGCCTGACCTATTGTCATTCTTCGAGAAGTTCTTGAACCTCCCCGGCTCTCCCTCCCTCACGACCTCGAAGAGATTCACCAGCTGAATGCAAAGGAAAGGAAAGGAAAAGAAAGAAGACCGGAAGGGAGGCACTTCAAAGAATTGAGGGGAAGGAGAGAGAGAGGGAATGCACACGCGGCTTTCAGGAACGAAAAGAGGGACTTAGACAGAGACAGACTCCCGAGTCGATCCCTCCCACGCTGACTTCCTCCTGCCCCCAAGGATGCGTTCAATATGCGAACCA
>JAHBMJ010005745.1:133831-136331 GCA_018398765.1 Chromera velia | reverse complement strand
ACTTCAGAGCTTCGTAGCCTCTCTTGATGGTGGACTTGGACAGATTACCCAGAGGCATTTTGTCGGCGTTGTATCCGATTTCCTTCATTTGCTTATCCATCATTTGGACGTCGCAGATCAACTCCACAATGCTCTTCACCTGAGAGAAAGAAGGCGAGAAAAGAAAAGGCATAGAGTACAGTGAGCGGAGGAAGCGAGAGAAGGAGAGGAACAGAAAGTAAAAACATAGATGGACACACACCGAAGAAAACATCCGTCAGAGCAGCAGCCGAGATTCTGAGTGCGGAAATGATAAAAGAGACAAACGGTCTGAACACACGCAAAAATGTTCCTATTCCGCAAATCTTCGCGTTGCGGCTGAGATTCTCTCCCGTACGTTGTCAGAAAAGACCTCACACGCATGCACTGACACACAGAAAACCTGAATGCAAGCAATAGGCCACGACTTTTTCGCAGATAGCCACATGCAGTACAGCACTCTCCAGAGCCCGACATAGCTTCAGATCGAGTTTCCACTTCAGTTCTGGTGAAGGCAGATATCATGATGAGTCGAATCCTTCTCCGTTGTCTCCTCTCAACTTGACAGACCTTGGGATGAAGCTTGGACTTCAATTCCTTCTTCTGTGCCTCCTGCACGCAGACCGGGCAGGGCAGAGGTCTTGACAAAAAATAAAGCGGTAAATGCGCACTACTGTCTTTGTTTGTTTCCTTCTTTCCCTCCATCCCTCTCTCGCCTCTTCTTTCGTTTCTGCTCTCTCTACCCCCTGTTTTTTCCTTCCTTCCTTCCTTCCTTTCAAAAAAAGGAATTAGAACTCTTTTCACAACGGTAGACAATACAGACAGACAATGGATAAATTTCCAATCGAAAATAAATTCCCAAAAACAAACGAAAGACCTGCCTTTTGGGCCTTCTCGTCCGCCTTCTTCTTCTTCTCATCATCTCCGCCGCCCCCTTGGCTTTCATAGTCCATCTCGAGGAGCGTGTACTGCACACAATACCCCATAATGAATGAAAACTAATGCATAGAATTAGTGCATGCGTAGTCCATCTCGAGGAGCGTCCACTGCATACATACAAAAAAAAAGGGAGAGATAAAGACATCAACATCCAACGCAAAACCCCCCAATGCAAGCACTAAGAATGGTATGACGTCAATTCGTACAGTCCATATGTACTCAGGGGTGTGTGTAAGAAGAGGTCAATCCGCAAAAGGACAGCTTTGGGGTATTAGATCCACGCATGAGAAAATCGTCAAGCCCACGCCTGCCGCCCATTTTGACGACGCGTTTTTTTTTCTGCAACAAAGAGAGAGAGCTCGGGAGTGCTTGCTCTCAAGAAACGGAGGTAGACCAGCAGACAGAACGCACAGTGAAGGGCATATGCAGATTGACTGTTATCTCCCTGTCTGTGTGTTTATTCATCTATCTGTCCGACCTTCCCAGGATAAGTCTGGAAGGAACCCCGCATGCATTTACTTTCATAAAAAAGAATTCTGCAAAAGTAAATGCAAGCGTGAAAAACAAATGTATGAAAGTAAATGCAAGCACCCGACCTTGCCGGGATAAGTCTGGAACCCAGCTTCGAGTGTCTTCCATGCACTGCCCTGCCTGCACGGCGAGAAGGAAGAGGAAGACGGGCGGAAAGGGAGGAAGGACAGGAGCGTCAAGGGGCGTCACAGCGGCTGTCTCCCGAGGGCAGTGCCATCTACGTCCATTCTGCTTCCTGCCCCACATTCGGTGGAAAGACTGTTCGTCTTCCTTCAAGAGAAAAATAACCAAAATTGCCCCACTTTATGACAACATTGGCTATGCTGCTCTCTCTTCTCCGGCCTCTTTTCTTTACTTCTTTCCTGCTCGCTGTCTCAGAGCTGTCCTCTCTCTCTTCTTTTGTAATCGGACCCTCTGACCAGTTCTAATGAATGTTTTTCATCTTCTCTCCGCATCGTTTTCGAATCCATCGCTTCACTCTCCGTGCCTGACTGACTGACTGACCATCGGTTTCTGGTTTTGTCTTGGAACTTCTCCATGAAGTCCCCCTTTGCCGCCTCCAGGTTGGTGTACTCTCGCGTCGCGTTCTGTCCGTGTGCACCCACACGCCCCCACCTGCACATGATGCACGCACATGCACACGCGTGCAGTGCAGTTCAGAATACCAATGAATCCAAGTCGGGAACATGGCAAGGAAACGACATCCCAAAACTCACAGAAAACAGGCGGGTGGGCAGGCTGAAGAAATGAAACAGGATGTCCGTCGCGCACGCGACCCTTTCACGAAAGCAGTACATGACTGCACTACGTATAAAAGTGAAAGGAGCCAGGAAGGAATGTCAGACAAGCATGCATGGAGAAAGACGCAGAAAGAAAGAGACATCATCGGTGTCCGGTTCGAGAGGAAAAGAAGTCCTCCGAGTCCAACCGAGCTCCTGCCCCTTTTGCGTTCAACCACTGAGCGAGCCCTTGTTCTTTACAGTCGGAAGTCTTTCTCGGTCCCCCCCCCCCC
>JAHBMJ010005745.1:120815-133816 GCA_018398765.1 Chromera velia | reverse complement strand
CCTCTCTCTCTCTTTCTCTGTGACCTCCCGCATCCATCAACTGAACCTCCCTCGACCTTCCGAATCCGGGCGACTGAAATTCTTTCACGCACTCTCAGCACGCAACTTCCAAGACAGAGTCCAGTACACCAACACGATCGTTCAACATGCAGACTGACGGACAGACTCACTCACTCACCTGTTCCACACAACAAATTTCCCCCCTCCGTCTGGTTCCAGTACCTGTACGGACACGGATACACAGACACACACGCACATATACACATACGCACATACGCACACACACACACACACACACACACACACACAAACGCACGCACGCACGCACGCACGCACGCACACGCACACGCACACGCACATACACACACACACACACATACACATGCACACACAGAAAGACATACACTGACACCCGCACATGCACACAAATCGCAATGTCGCACATGAGTATGTCATCAACCAACGTCTCTACAGTCAGACAGAGAGAGAGAGGGGGGGGGGGCTTGACCTGGATGACATAGTACTTGTTGTTGTTGCCTCCCAGGTTCGTCTGGTTCAGCATCGCGTCCCACACCTCGTCACCCTTCTGGTAGACCTGCACGCACGCACGCACGCAGAAACGCACGCACGCACAAAGGAGATGTCGGAATTGTTCTCTCTCTCTCTCTCACACACACACACACAGACACACGGATACGGATACACAGTTCCTCCCTCCTTCCCCCGTCCTCTCCATCTCCCTCGTAGAAGAGGGCGAGAAAGTGTATGTGTGGACAGCCAATGTATTATTTTTTCTTTCCCTTTTTTCCCCTGCCAAGTGGCCAGCCAGCAAGACAGGGGGAGAGTCAGATAAATGGACAGGGAGGGAGAGGGACTCTGACAGAAGGGAAAGCTTCCTGGTGGAGAACAATCCAGCAAGCCTCAAGCGGCAGGCACGGATTTCCTCATGAACGATTCCTGACTTCTCCCTCAACTTGTCTGTCTACTCACGCGTCATCGAGCCATGCAGGCACTCACATGGAATTTAGAGTGCTGAGGGAACTTTGCGTCGACTATCGCCTTCCCCTTGACCACGGCCTTCTGGAGATTCTTCTCCTTCTCTTTGTCGTCCCCGCCAGAAGAGGCAGCAGCAGCAGCAGGGGCCGCAGCGGGTTGCTGTGCCGCGGCCGCGGCTTTTCCTTTCTTCGCAGCTGCAAATGCACGCATGGAGGGGTGAGACAGCAGGTAAGGGTATACACATCTGCCCGCAACACTGAGACGCTCATGCGAGGCAGCACACAAAAATAAAGAGGGGAAACAAAGGAGAGGAGAACAGAGAAGGTCTCGTGAGGCACGCATATGCATATGTGCGTACTCAAGTTCGCCTCTAGCAGGGAGTGTCGTGAAGCACCCAAACACAAAAGCTATCAGAAGCAGGTGCTGTACAGTCAACCAGTCAATCAGGGCCGCACAGTGGGTGATCAAGTGGACGGACAGCCATGCAGCCAGGGAAAGGACGAATGCTTCGAAGGATGGACATCATCGAAAGCTTGAAAGATTCTTGAAGGACACGACATGATGCACCATGCAGCCACTTCGCTCCTGACCTGGTGCAGAGGAGGCGGAGGCGTCAGTTGCTTTTCTCTTGGCTGGGCCCTTCGCGTCTTCTGCAGGCAGGCAGCGTTTGCATGCATGAGACAGACAGAAGGCACGATCGACTTGCAAGGCAAAAAGGCGAAGAAAGGTTTGATGTCGTTTTGGCACTCATTCGAGTAGCAGTCTCGCGTTGTTTGTGATAGTTTGCATGTGTCCCTTGATTTGAGTCATTTGCCTGTCATTCAATCCATTTGTTTGTGTGTCCTGCGTGTCTAGAGATCTAGATTTGGATCTTCTTTTTGACTTCTTCCGCTCTCTCGCGATTTGGCTATCCGTCATCTCTTCGATGACGCTTCCTGATACGAGTATTGAGGCCCTTTCGAAGCAAACGAAGAAGAGAAGGAGAAAAAAGATATTTTCATAGTTGCTCTCTAGCTCCTCCCTCGAATGTCCTCGATCGCTCCTACCCAACTCCAGCCTCGTCTGGCCGATCTGCTCACTTGGGTGGAAGGACGAAGCGTCAACTTGACCGACACCGCCTGAAAGCAATAGGCGGAGGCACATGGAGGCAGAATGAAGAGGAGGAAGAATGGACTAGCGAATGAAGACACACACGCAAAGAGGGTGGGGGGAGCTAGAAGGACAGAGGGGAGGGAAATCTGTACTTGCAAAAGTCCCCCACACTTTGCAGCACAAAACCGTTCCCTTGCTAGTACAGGATGATTGGATGAACGTCACCAAGCGCGTCACAGAGGGGGGCAAGACAGAGAAAGACAAGGAAGGTGAAGCAAGGGATGAAAAAAGGAATTCAGACACCATTCCGCAATCAAGGACCGCGACAAAAAGAACTCTTGAAAGAGACAAGGTTCCAAAGAAATGGCCAACCTGCCTCTCGTTAGGCAGCCTACACAAGACAAAGAAAGTGTCAAGAGCACACTACTACTCTCAAGTGGCATGCGCACCGTACGAAATCCGTGTTTTTGTGTAGACAGCCGACCAACCAGTCAGACGGCAAACAAGAAACCGACGAAAACTTCTCTGCCTTCCCTGCACCCTCACCGACGAACCACCCAACCAACTGACTGACCTTTCTTCTCAGCCTCGGTGAAGAACTCGGCTGTGACCAGGGGCACACCTGCGTCAAAGAGACAGATGCAGACAGATACAGAGAGGCAGCAAGAGAGAGCGATGACCCATGCCATGCTAAGCACTTTCTTCTTCGTTTGATAGGAGGTCCTCATCCCCACCCCTAGCTACCCTCACTCACCTTTGTCCTCGGCCTGTTTCAGCTGCGGGTTATCCGAAGCCGACAAGTCCGCAGAGAGACAGACGCAAAAGGAAGAATCCTGCGCAACGCGGCCCCAGGACTTTTTCTTGTCGATAGTGGCGCCTGCACGTGCATGGGAAGGCAGGCAGGAATCACTG
Source organism: Chromera velia (assembly GCA_018398765.1). Lineage (NCBI taxonomy): Eukaryota > Chromeraceae > Chromera > Chromera velia. The sequence continues at coordinate 130,816 of JAHBMJ010005745.1, read as the reverse complement.
AGTGGCACTCGGGGTGGGTATGGAATGGAGGTGAGGAGGAGAGGACAGTGAGTCTTCGTGAAGACAATTGTTCGAATGGGGGGCTTCGTGAAGACAAACGGGCAACGCTCGTAAGAGCTTTTGGGGTACACAAGTTGCTAACACACTTTTGGTCTGGCTGACCGTTTTCTTTCAGGAGCTTCACCAGACTCTGCACGCACACCCACAGGGAGGCAGAACACAGCCTAAGCACACGTCTGTGGCGAGAGGAGCCTCATGCTCACAGCAGATCAGATCAGATCAGATCCAGCTTCATGCTTATTTATGCACCTAGATCTAGTTTCTCTGTCACCTGACTGGATGCCTGTCAGTGAGGTGAGGGGGGGGGTGCACCCAAAAATATTTTGGTTGGTTGCTCCGTGCTCTACCTGCTGCAAAACCCGTCTGTCAGACCTCAACTGCTCCGTCTCAGTTCAAAAGAGAGGCAGAGAAGGAGACTGCTGGAAAAAAGAAAAGGAGACGGCCAAAGAGACCGAAAAGACCGACCGCTTCTTCGGCCTCAGGGGACGCAAAGAAAACGCGAATTCCCGCTGCAAGCACCAACGAAGAAGAGGCAGCGGTCTCTCTCAGCGTGCCTATAGAAAAAGCGACAGTGAACCAATGTACAAGGGGAGGCCTTCGTACCGTCTCTCTTTGACATACAAGTACCCGGAGACGCCTTTCTGACCATGCAAGCATCAGTGTGATGTGAACTGACCGAAAATCTGGTCTGCCTTTCTTTTCGGGGCCATGGCGAAGACAAAGAAACACCAGAAAGTTCGAATATGTCTCCAGTGACGTGTGTGAGCCCTTCAGACCGCACTTCTCTCGCTAGACTTCGGGAATCCCGTCCTGCAACAGGATATGGTCACAAGAATCAGCAGTCGCGCACGTCAGGTCGAACGTACACGATTCACCCAGGAGCCAAATGGAGCTGACGGGCTGAATAGACTTTTGGGAAGAAACTGCTCCTTATCATTCCTTATCTAAGTTCCTTATTGCGGCTTCTCGTGAAATTTCGTGGATAGATCGAAAAGATTCGAACATATTCGAACCTAGCTGGTGATAGCTGGTGGGCTTCTACCGGGGGGGGGCGGAGGGTTTTTGATGGTTTTTGTGTGGCGCCCAGGGCCTCAGCGGAGCTGGGGGGGGAGGGCGTCTCCCAGGAAGGAGGTGCCAAGTAGCGCCAGAGGGGGTACACCGCCCCCATAAGGTCTGGTCTTATCTGGTCTTCTGAATATCTCTGAAAACAAAATTAGTGAGAAATCATCCGAAAAATGGTGAGACACTCCTTTGAGAACAGGGTTTCGAACAGCTTGCTTTTGGTAGTTTTTTAATCCCGTTTCAGACTTGATGGAAGATCCTTCCTTTTTAAACGATGCTACCCTAGGTGCTGCTGTTTAGCTTTTAAAAGTATACATGTAGAGTTTAGACTCAGAGTTTACATATGCACACTGAGATTTTTTTTTAATACATTAAATCTCATGTTTTGATATTTAATTGTGCTTCTAACTGGCAGTTCACAGCAAAGCTTATAGTTCCGATCAAACTCCTTATGGAGTGTGGCGCATCAATGGGTTAATCTAGCTGTCGTGAGAGTGGCAGTCCATAAAATCTGCCAGAGAACAAGGATATCAGCAACAAAAGTGGGGGGTGCAGTCAAAGCTCGCATGCAAAGAACGATCCTGCGAGTATCCGTCTACTGCATGTGGGGGGAGCGGCGACCTCGCAGACAGGCAGTACGTAGAGGAGTGTTTCAGTTCAGCAGGATCGATTGCACCAATGCAGGCCCCTAAAAACGATGGTGATTGGGTTTAGGCCCCTAGGCAGGCCTAGTATTTGCATCTAACAAAAACGACCATAAAATAAAATATATATATATATATATATATAATTATATATATAAATATATATAAATCAACAATTGAACAAACTTTTTTCAAGTTTTTTTACATGTGAGGTTCGGTGTTCATTCACTGTTCGTGGGACATCTTGGTTACTAAAAAAACAAACTAAAAAAACGGTTGAACATACATGCTCATACATGCATTCATACAGGCAACGTTCAAGCTCGACAAGGGGATCTGCTCCCATGCAATGCAACCGCATGTAATTTTCATCTCACACACGCAAAGACAAGAGAACGACCCAACAAATCCTTCGGCACATGAATTCTTGGGAAAGAGATAGAAAGAGATGGTGTTCGAAAATTCTTCATCGTTTCAAGCGTTTCCCAGGTTAGCCATTCCTTAATTGCTTCGTTTTTCTTCCCTTCTTTCCTCAACATTCTGTTGCTCTTCTTCCTATTTCTCTCTGTCCGCCCCTTCGGAAGCACTTCTCAGAAACACCCCTCGAGATCCCCACTCTTTGCGCCCTCCTGAATCCACTTGGCAACGTCCTTTGCGTAGTAGGTCGCGATCAGGTCGGCCCCTGCTCTCTTGAAGCATTTCATCGTCTCCATCACCGCATTCTTCTCATTGACCATCCCCTTTTCGGCAGCGGCTTTCATCATCGCATACTCACCCGAGACGTGATAGACTGCCAGGGGCAACTGCGAATAACGAAAGAAAAAGAGTCAATGCACAAATTCATCAATATTTCTAGACATCTGACTACCCTTCCACAAAAGATCATAAACTGCCAGTGACAAAGTCAAAAGTCAAGTCGAAGAGGGACGTGGAAGGATTGGTTCAGGTCACAAAAGAAGACACACGAAATCGAACGACACTTTCGGATTTTCCCCTTCCATTTTTGATCCTTCTGCATCATCATCAGTCATATATGAGGTAGATCCGCGTGCGCGGTGAATAAAAGGGCACTGGGACACACACTGTCATGTGTCGATTGTTTCCTCAAGCGATCTTTCAATCCGCAGTTGGTTCCATTTCTTCCCCCCGCCATGTGACTCAATGCCAATCCTCCAATCTAACACCCAGGTAAGTGTCGCCTCCCAGCCCCTTTTCTCTTGCACTCTGCGTTCCAGACGTCCAATTTCCGGACTCACATCGGCTTTGAGTCTACCGATACCATCTTTCTTCCTCTTGTCATGTTGTACCCCAAATGATCTTGCGCTTCTCCGTCTTTTCATCTCGATCTTCCTTGTGGGTACAGACCTCAGAATTCTCCCTCCCTCAGTTTAAACAAGTCTTTCAACCCATCAACACATTCACACACACACACACACACACACACACACACACTCACACGCACACGCACACAGACACGATCATACATACACAGATACAAAAAACAGAAAGGCAGCGGACCTCCGTGCTGTCCCGCATCCGTGAGAGAATGTCCAGATATGGGAGCCCCGGCTTGACCATCAGAATGTCTGCTCCCTCGTCATTGTCCAGGGCCGTCTCCAGGAGGGATTCTCTGATGGAAGTAGACAGACAGGCAGAATTTGACAGAGGAAAAGCGGGAAGTTTGTGCGAACAGGTCAAGGGAGAGAAATAGAGGAATGCAGACTTCCCTCCTTCTGGTAAGTCCCTCAATGTCGAGCTGTCAGTCTGACTCTGTGGTTTTCTCCGTATTTGTTTTCCTGGCTGACTCTCTTTTCCTGTCCTTTTGTTGTTGCACTTGCGCGCGCACGCGCGCGCGTGTGTGTCTGTGTGCGTGTGTGAAAGAAAGAAAGAAAGAAAGAAAGAAGACAAGAAGGAAAGAAGGAAAGAAGGAAAGAAAGAAAGAAAGAAAGGAAAGAAAGGAAAGGAAGGAAAGGAAGGAAAGGAAGGAAAGAAGGAAAGAAGGAAGGAAGGAAAGAAAGAAAGAAAGAAAGAAAGAAAGAAAAGAAAGAAAAGAAAGAAAAGAAAGAAAAGAAAGAAAAGAAAGAAAGAAAGAAAGAAAGAAAGAAAAGAAAAGAAGGAAAAGAAAGAAAAGAAAGAAAAGAAAGAAAAGAAAGAAAAGAAAGAAAAGAAAGAAAAGAAAGAAAGAAAGAAAAGAAAGAAAGAAAGAAAGAAAGAAAGAAAAGAAAAAAAGAAAGAAAAGAAAGAAAAGAAAAAAAGAAAGAAAGGAAGAAAGGAAGGAAGTAAGTAAGAAAGAAAGAAAGAACGAAAGAACGAAAGAACGAAAGAACGAAAGAACGAAAGAAAGAGAGAGAGAGAGAGAGAGAGATGGCCATGACATGCGTTTTCGGTCCTCCAGAGACGTCTACCTACCTACCGACCCCCCAACGTACCTGATATTCGAGGGATCCTGCTGGTACGTCTTCTTGTCCCCAAATCCCGGATGGGAGTCCAGAGCGTCTCTGAAGGGCCCGTAGTACGCTGAGGCAAACTTGGCTGTGTAGGCCATGATGCCGACCGTCTCTGCGTTGGCGTCTCCCCTCGAGTCCAGTGCACCCCGAATGGCCCCAATGCGCCCGTCCATCATGTCGCTAGGCGCAACCATGTCAGACCCTGCCTTCGCGTGACAAAGTGCCTGCAGGTATCGGAAGAAGGGGGGGGGACATACGGAACACGATGGAAGGCCCGAAGTGATCACAACGACCTCGCCGCGCAAGCTGTTGAGCGTTTCTTCTGGGTCTTGCAGGACGTCAACCTTCTTGATGCTTGAACCAGGATCGCTTTTCCTTCCTTTCCTTTCGTTTGGGTACCATTTATACCTCGTCCTCTTTTCGTTTTCCATTCTGGCTATGGTTTCCCTTTTCCAAAATAGCCCTTCTCTCTTCTCTTGACGTCCTGCTTCTATGCTGCACGCATTCAACACACACTCGGCACCTCAACAAAAGAAAGAGGCTCCTGCGTACGTTCATCTGAGAGGCGGGCAGCCTTTTCTTCCACCCTGTCTCTTTTGCCTCCCTTCCCTTACAATACTACCTACTTTTCGCCATTTGCCTTTTCAGCCCACCGTTCTCCCACCTGCGCACAGAGAACAGCAACCGTCTCGTCGTTGAGAATCCTGCCGGAGGCCTCGTCAACAACTCCGTCGTGGCCCTTAGAGCTGTAGGGGTCCAGTGCGATGTCTGTGTACACCATCACGTCAGGGTGAGCATCCTTGATGGCCTTCACACAGGTCGGAACCAGCCCGTCGGGGTTCCAGCACTCGTCCGCGTAGTTGGACTTCAAAGAGTCATCAATTTTGGGAAACAGAATCACGTTCTTCACACCCCGACTCTTCAACTCTGCAACCTCATCCACTGTGGCCTTCACACTCAAGCGAGACATGCCCGGCATGGTCCCAATGGGCACAGCTGAGTCATCCGCATGGATGAACAGAGGCTGCAGGAGATTTGACGGCCGTACTACCGTCTCCTGCATGAGAGAGCGAAACACCTGGTTCCTTCTGTTCCTCCTAGGGCGGGTCGCAAGGTCAACCAGAGGCTGCAGCTCTTCCCTCAGGGCCCCAGGCGTCTCTGAATCTGGTACACCTTTGAAAGGAGACGATTGTGGGAGCCCCCTCAGCTCTGTGGGGGGTGTCTGGCGTTGCGAGGGGCCAGAGACGGGGGGTTGAAGGAAGCCGCTACTTCCAACAACAGAGGTCCAAAGAAGCAACGCACGCATGTCGGCAATTAGAGAAATAAGTAGATGTGGACGTTATGTATCGAGGCACTGAGCACGAAAGGAGTGCTACTTTCAGTCCCCAGTTGTCGCAGCTCAGCGGCTCTGAATGCCAGGGGAAGAAAACTGGAAAACTTAGACCCGCGCGTCTCTGTGGCGTGTCTGCATGAGTGCCGTCTGCAAAGCGCGCGCGGCCGGGGGTCGGTCCCGCGCGGGCCGGGACGCATCCACGTCGCTTTTTGACCCCTTTAAATTTGCAGCCTTTGCAACGGCCGAAAGCAACAGTATACCGATCCGTCTATGATCCATCTACATGTACCTTCCTTCATCTTCCTTCAAGTTCCATCATGCAGACCCTGGCCTCTCGATGATCGCCAGCCATGTCTGATAGCCAGATCTAAATCTATCCTCTGCCGCCATTTGGGGCACACAACCGCATGATCACACGCCGAATTGGTGCCGTGTCACGGTGTAACTGTCTCTTGAAGTGTGTTGTTTCCTGACCACCCTTTTTCGAGACGAAAGAAGGGGTAGAAAGGCCGCACACTGAGCGCATCATTCAATCAGCCACTTGTTCACGTAACACGCTTGTCGCCAAATCGGGCACCTTGATGATTCTTCTGCTTTTTGGTTTTTTCTTCAGTCTCCTTGTTTCATCCCCGGGAGCGAAGATGAGATCATTTTCATCGGTCGTTTGTTTGTTTTTGTCCAGTCTCTTGGTTCAACTCCCGCAGGGCAAACGTCCCTTTCTCAGGTTTTCGTGGAGGCGCCAAAATGACCCGAAAAAGAAGAAATCAGACAGGTGGATTTACCGTGGCGCTGATCTACTTCCGGGCTTGTTGTCAGCTCAGCTCTGTAGTTCCCAGTCACCCCCCCCAGATGCACCGCATCACCAGTCTGATGGTGGTAAACAGGACGACTCACAGGAAGACGCAGATGAATTTCGGGAAAAGGCAAGACGAAAGTTTGAAGCGCTGATGGCTCAATTTAACAACGGTACAGCAGAGGGGGCAGGAGAAGAAGACGAAGAGGGAGAAGGAGAACGGAAAGATGGGAAGCATCCCTCTACACCAAAGCTTGACAAAATGTTTGAGCGCATTGCACAGATAAAGGTACGGATCGGACCTTTTTTTTCAGTGACTTCCAGAACGAGTTTTGTGCACGATCTTTTTGCTCGCACCTTTTCATCGCTTCTTTTTGTTCGTCTCAGATCGCCTCCTCAGTCACTGACTGTATTTCTGTATGACTGGCTGGTTGGCTTACGGATCGCGGGACTATCTGCCATACTAACTGACTGACTGACTCTGCTCATTTCTGTTCTTGGTTGCCCTCTCGACTAACTGTCCTTCCTTCCCTGCAGAAGGAGAGAACCGAGCTAGTCGCTCGAGAGGTTGAGAGAGTCCAGCAGAACAGAGAGCTGGTCTTTGAGCCTCCCCCCCTACCACAGGAAGTCGTGCCGCCCGTCTCCGATGAGTCAGGGGACGGAGACAGCCTCTCAGATGAGGAGAAAAGTGGTGTTGGAGCGGGTGGGGTGAGCAAAGAAAAAGAAGGAGACAAGGAAGACGGAGATGAAGAAGAGGACCCGGAGTTCACGGAGGCAGTGAAAAGACTGGTGTTGAGACAATGGAGGAAAGTGAGAAGGAGACAGGCGGCAGCTGAAAAAGAGGGAAAGGCTTCTGCTGCTGCTGCGGGTGATGCCAGTGTGGGTGGAGGGGGGGGGTTTCAAACGAGTGTCGCGAGGGAGCTGGAAGCCCTTGAGAATGACCCTCCTCTTCAAGCTGTGTGGCTTCAAGTTATCCTGCCTGACGGCTCCACAGTCTCATTCTGGACACACGAGGGCGAATTGCTTGGTCCGTCAGTCTAGACACACTGCACCAATACATACATGCATACAAACAGACAAACAGACAGACAGACAGACAGACATGGATGCATACATACGAGTGCGACAAATGCGCAATTCATCGCTGGAAGCGGCTCGTCCATGCGGTAGTCAGGGGCAGCACTCATTTCTCCGCACATACACAGTTTCCTTCCTTCAGCGTTCTGCTGGCACGCCCTGTCTTTTGCTTCGCTTGCTGCGTTCGTAGTATGGCGTGGCATGATGTGGAGTGAAGAAGTTAAGCTTCGTGGTACAGTGCATGATCTTCTCTCTGATCTTCATCTGGGCTGCACTCCTCATTCTTTTGCCGTATCGCTTTCTCTAAGTTTAACCGCCAGTAATTTTGTGTCCTGAGACAGAGATAAGACTGAGACCCCTTTCTTCTCTGTGGGCCCTTTGAAGCTTGTGGTCTCTATTTGTCTGTCCGTCTGTTGACCTTTTCTTTTTTCTCGATTGTGTCCATGAAGAGAAGGAGGGAAAGGAGGGAACCAAATTGTCTGTCTCTCTGTCTGTCCGTCTGTCTGTCTGACTGGAGAGAAAGAAACCATACAGTCTGTCTTACCTCTGATGTCTGCTCTGCAGTTAAGGTTCTGGAATTTCTCGTCATGCATTTACTTTCATACAGAATTCTTTTCATACAGAAAGTAAATGCATGCTCTGCAGGTGAGGTTCTGGAATTTCTCGTCATGCATTTACTTTCATACAGAATTCTTTTCATACAGAAAGTAAATGCATGCTCTGCAGGTGAGGTTCTGGAATTTCTCGTCATGCATTTACTTTCATACAGAATTCTTTTCATACAGAAAGTAAATGCATGCTCTGCAGGTGAGGTTCTGGAATTTCTCGTCATGCATTTACTTTCATACAGAATTCTTTTCATACAGAAAGTAAATGCATGCTCTGCAGGTGAGGTTCTGAAATTTCTCGTCATGCATTTACTTTCATACAGAATTCTTTTCATACAGAAAGTGAATGCATGCTCTGCAGGTGAGGTTCTGGAGTTTCTCGAAAGAGCGCTGAAGGAAATCCACAGCCCCCCAGGTAGGAGTCAACCGTCGGCTTTTGCTCTTGTCAAGGGACCCCCGAGATCGGTGGTCTCTGACCTGCCTCCAGACACTGCAGCAGGCAAAGCAGGACTGCAGGCTCCTGCCACAAAGATTCGACTGGAGTGGAAGTAAACTTTAATGAACTCTCAACTTCTTAGACTTTCAACATCTTTCCCTTCTGGCGTCTTGATCTAGGCCATATATCATCTGGCCTGTGACTCTAAATTTAGATGTAGATTGAGATCCCCGAGACCTTCCCCCTATAGGTCATATACCCAATATATCCAAATATATCCAATGTATCCAAACTTGTGACCCTAATGGATGCCAAGGCGACCACCACCAAAAATAAATAAATAAATGACAAAACCCCTCTTTTTTTTTTTTAAATAAATTTTAACATGCATAGTCTTTATCTAGTACTCTCTTTGTTTTTTTTTTTTGGAAAGCTATGCATGGCCCGGAAAGCGTAGCTGAGGGGCACTTACAAAGAGTTGCAGTGGGAGGGCGCGTATATCGCCGTGAATCTACGATTAAAAAATCTGATGCACACACATTGAATGTCTTACCCCCCTTTCACTATCGACTTTTTGAATTGAGGCTGCAGAAGTTCGGAATACTCTTAAACTTTGTTGCAGAAGTTTGAAGTGTGCTCTGAGATAAGGGGAGCAGAACTTTGGATGATTCAGAATCTGCGGCCTTCACCCGCAGAACTTAGGTCGTTGCGACGAAGTCGGCGACGCGGCGTGGCGCGATAATGATTTTTTGAGATATGACGATGATTTTTTAGAATAAAACCCTCAATAAGAGTGTTAGATGACGATATTTAAGTAGAAAAATGCATGTAAGACAAAGTGTAACAAGGTCTAATAATGATTCTGATTACACTAAAGTATTGAACACTAGTAAAGATTGACCTAGCGCAGAACTTCGAAATAGACTTGAACTTTATAAGTGAAAAGCGCAGAACTTAGGTTGAACTTGAATCTCCTAAAAAGTTTTAGTCGATAGTGACAGAGGGGTAGAATATTCTGAAAATAGAGCTGAGAGGGCACTTGAGGCACCATGAATGAGGGTGAGAAGAAAGTTAATTTCGCTTTCTGGGCCATTTGCACGGAGTGCATCAGATCTGCATGATGATGTTACATGCCGTAATCAGCAGATGCCAGCAGCCCGCGGGCACTGAATCGAGTCTCCGGCAGACTAGCGTGCACCGTGTATGTATACAAACTGGCCGGCCGGTTACGTGCGTCCCCATATATGCATGCAGCCGCGGCAACTTCGGTCCATTACCCCAATAGGGTCCGCATATACTTATCCTAGATACTTATGATGTAACTTATCTACATGCATATCTGCATGTATGCGCCGAAGAGCCCAGAGCATGGAAAGTACGAAAAAGACAATATCTGACTGTAAAATTCATATAAAAATCTAACAAAATATAAAAAAAACACCAACACACAACGTTAACGTACGCGCGCGCGCCCGCGCTTGAAGATAGACTTCCTTCTTGGGGTGATTATGTTAGATTATGATATTGTGGGTGGGGGGGGG
>JAHBMJ010005745.1:110093-120730 GCA_018398765.1 Chromera velia | reverse complement strand
GGGGGGGGGGGGGGGGGAGCCCAATCCCCCGCGGACCTTATCGCCTTGGGGGGCAGCTCAGCTCTGCTGAGATCAGCCGAGAGGTCCTGAGATCGCACGCACTCGCATAACGCATTTTTTTATTTTCTAGGGGGGGGGGGGGTCACTTCTATCGCGATCTGTCACGGTGTTACCCAAATTCCAAAATGTGTTCCTCAAGCAACTCGCACGGAGCTGCAATCGCACATACTTTAATTACTTCGCATATGCGTGCCCCTCAAGTAACTCGTACGGAGTTGTAAGTGCATGCTCGCGCGCGGACCCGAAAAACATATGGCCCGGAAAGCAAAGCTGAGAGGGCACTTAACAAAAATTGCACCCCCCCAGACCATACCGATGGCTGCGTCCGACGTTTACAGGAAGATCTGACACACGACAAGCTCGGCCCCGGAAAGACAATTCAGCTGAGGAGGCACTTTCCAAATTTAAAGCAGGGGCAACAAAAATAAATTTCGCTTTCCGGGCCATTCGCACGGAGTGCGTCAGATACTTCGTGCGCGTTGCCGTGGCCCCCGCCCCATGCACCTGCACAAGACATGCCCAAGCCCCCGATGGTGCGCATCAATCAAATTTGCGGACCCCCTAAAGGGCCCCCCGAGGCACTCACCCAACTGGTTGGGTGTATCTCGTCGGGGTAAAGATCCGCAACTTCGCTCAAATTCAGTCAAACGCCTGCATGCATGCATGCATGCAGCAGTTTGTCTGACCTTATGCGCGCGCACATCATCGAAGCAGAAGCTGGAGGGTCGAGGAAGACGCCATTCCATTGAAGGAAGTCACAAGTCCGCCAAGTCCGTCCTTGTGAAAACTCATTCTGGTCGACAGCACCTTGTCAGCAGGCAAGCTCAATCATTTCCGGTGTACATCCACGCTCAGCCTGACATCTAGACAATCGATATATTATATATGCAGGCCCTCAAGAAGTTTGCCGCGCTAACTGCCGCCTCAGAGGGTGATGCAAGGAGCTTGTCCCTCTTGCGGCAGTTGAAGAAACTGGAGCAGCCTCTCCTTTTCACATTCATACCCATGGGCATGATTCCAACACTATCGCGTTTCTCCTGCTCGCCTGTATTCCAAAGGTGGCGCGGATCTGGAGGGGGCACGCTGACACCATCATTTGTCTGGCTCTGTCGGTGTTCGTGTGCCTGAACTTCGCCACTCTGTCGGGCCTGGCTGAGCACGTCGGGCTGTCGTGTATCCAGATGCACTACGGGGCGATCTTCCTGGGCAACGTCGCGCTAGGAGGGGCATTTCAGGTGCGCATAGTTCCGTTCGTTTTCTGGGGGAGCAGCGTGCTCTGTTCGTTCCTTCTGCTTCGTTTGGGGTTCGTGGCAAAGTACGGAACCTCTTAGGATCTGGCTGAGTCGGCCGTGATGATGTTCTTCGCCTTCTTCATGCTCACGTTCGTCAGGTCAGACTTTTTTTGAATATTTTGGGTATTTTTTGAACATTTTGGCTATTTAGAAGGACCTGTCTGAGTCAGCCGTGATGATGTTCTTCGCCTTCTTCATGCTCACGTTCGTCACGTCAGACAGAGAGAGCAGTCGCATCGTCCGGATCTGCCTCTGTGCGTGTGCGTCTTTAGTCGAGAAGTCTCTGCAGCGCGCTCTCTGGTGACGAAATATCTCCCTGCATGTAGACTGATTGACACTATTTTGCCGCTTTCCCTCTCTTCTCTTCGCAGGGGTTGCAACTGAACCTGTGTGGTACAAAGAATTGAAGTTCTTTCAAGGTTGAATCATTGTGCAGATTTGCTCGAGACGAGGCCTTTTATGCGGCAATCGAGCACGAGACGGCCCGGAAGAAAGCCGAACTTCAGAAGCACTCGTTTCTCTCCTACATCATGCACGAGGTCTGTGCATGCATTTATTTTCATAATTATTTTGGATTATTTTGGATTAAATGCAAACTTCAGAAGCACTTGTTTCTCTCCTACATCATGCACGAGGTCTGTCGGAGAGCTTTCTTTAATTTCCACAATTCATTCACTCTGTCGTCTATTTGCCATTGACGAATCGATTGAATGAAGAGACCTTGCAGAGAGAGGAGCAACTTTCGTTCCCTTTCCGACCGCATCACACAGAACTGAGGTGTGGCTTTTCCTTTTGCGCCTTGCAGCATACAGACAGACGGAAAGTCTCTGCAAAGAGCTTCCCGCTCATGATTTTCATAATTATTTTGGATTATTTTGGATTGTTTTGGATTAAATGCAATGTAGCATACAGACAGACGGAAAGTCTCTGCAAAGAGCTTCCCGCTCATGAAACAGAAAACGTTCCTAGCTGTGCATGAAAGATAAAACAGGGAGAGCGGCAGAGAACAATATTGAATTTATTTGAATTTGTTTGAATTTATTTCTCTCTCTCTGTGCATGAAAGAGAAAACAGGGAGAGCGGCAGAGAACAACCGCGCAAATGCAACGGACGCATGCATTAGTGGGAGGAAAGTACAAGACATCGCGCCATCAAATGAATGGGCACCTCGAAAAGAATGTCAGCCTGCAAAGCTGCATCTTGATGATCCAATCCTTGATGACTTCTTCAGGCCTCCGTGACGTTCTTTCCCCCTCTTTCCTCTCTGTAACGCACACAGGTTTCCCCCCCCCTGTGCCTCCACCTGCATGTGCTCTGTCACACATACAGAGTTTATTTGAACAGTTTTGAATGTTTTTTGGATATTTCGCATACAGCTTTCCCCCCCCTGTGCCTCCACCTGCATGTGCGTGCAGGTGCGAAATCCCTTGGGTGCGGCGTGTCTCCTGATGAGTGAGCAGCAGAGCGCACTGAAAGATCTGGGAAGAGAATTGACGAAATCCAGTGCCACCCAGAAGAAGCAGACCCCGACGAAAAAAACGGAAGACGCGGAATGTGACCCTCGTCTCTGGAATCGGATAGCAGCCTGTGAGGACCTGTGTCAGGCCGTGCTGGCCCAGATCGAGCAGATGGGATCTATATGCAATGACGTGCTTCACCTCGAGAAGCTGGCGTCGGGAGCTTTCGAGTTTGTCTTCTCTGCAGGTGCGTACATGTACGTGTATGTGTGTGCATTTATTTACGAAGGTGTATGTGTGTGCGCGCTGGAATATTCTTTTGTGATACATGTAGGTGTATGTGTGTGTGCACTGGTTCTTTTGGGATACTGATTTCCGACTAGCTTTGTTTCTGGAAAGCAGATCGAAAAATGCCTCAGCAGATTTGTGTCTGCTTTGCCGCATTTTCATCCTTTGGCTTGGTCGGTCCTTCCGCTGTCCCCTCTCTTTAATTCCATCTCCAAAGCCTGGCTGCCTGCAGGGTGGTTGTCCTCTCTCTTTAATTCGCTCTCCAAAGCCTGGCTGCCTGCAGGGTGGCTGTCCTCTCTTTTTAATTCCCTCTCCAAAGCCTGGCTGCCTGCAGGGTGGCTGTCCTCTCTCTTTAATTCCCTCTCCAAAGCCTGGCTGCCTGCAGGGTGGCTGTCCTCTGTCTTTAATTCCCTCTCCAAAGCCTGGCTGCCTGCAGGGTGGCTGTCCTCTCTCTTTAATTCCCTCTCCAAAGCCTGACTGCCTGCAGGGTGGCTGTCCTCTGTCTTTAATTCCCTCTCCAAAGCCTGGCTGCCTGCAGGGTGGCTGTCCTCTCTCTTTAGTTCCATCTCCAAAGCCTGGCTGCCTGCAGGGTGGCTGTCCTCTCTCTTTAATTCCCTCTCCAAAGCCTGGCTGCCTGCAGGGTGGCTGTCCTCTCTCTTTAATTCCCTCTCCAAAGCCTGGCTGCCTGCAGGGTGCGTCGCGGAGTTTTTCAGGGACGTGGCGAGAGACGCGCGTCCTGTTCTGACAAGTGCGGGTCTGAGTCTGGAGACGGAGGTGCTGGTGGACCCTTCCCTCCCTCTCCCGAAAGGGTCTAGACTGCTGACCTATGCATACTTCACAAGACTCAGACAGGTCAGAAAGCTGGACGTACAAAAGGGTGCATCTGAAAAAGAAGATTGGGCGCAGGGGGATCGAGTGAGCGAAGGAGAATGAAGAGGGGACATAGAGAGAGGTCTCAAAAGACGGACATACGGACGGACGGAGGGAATGAAAGAAGAAAAGAAGGAAGGAAACAAGGAAGGAAGGAAGGAAGGAAGGAAGGAGAGAAGGGAAGGAAGGAAGGAAGGAAGGAAGGAAGGGAGGAAGGAAGGAAGGAAGGAAGAAAGGAAGGAAGGAAGGAAGGAAAGAAGGGAAGGAAGGAAGGAAGGAAGAAAGGAAGGAAGGAGAGAAGGAAGGAGAGAAGGGAAGGAAGGAAGGAAGGAAGGAAGGAAGGAAGGAGAGAAGGAAGGAGGGAAGGAAGGAAGGAAGGAAGGAAGGAAGGAGAGAAAGGAAGGAAGGAAGGAAACAAGGAAGGAAGGAAGGAAGGAAGGAAGGAGAGAAGGGAAGGAAGGAAGGAAGGAAGGAAGGAAAGAAAGAAAGAAAGAAAGAAGGAGAATGAAGTGACGGAACGACTCTTTCCGTGGAAGTACCTTGCATCAGAAAGCAAGGCACTAGCTGTCAGCCTCATCTCAAAAAAGTGGGGAGACATTCACGCAGGCGATTCGATCTGTGTTGAATGATCTGTTTGTCTCGTATGCGTGTTTCTGTCTTATACGTGTTTGTGCTTCTCGGTCTACGTACTTTCATATTTCTCAGCCCGTCTGCTTTAGATTGTATCGTTGCATGCTCAGGCCAATGTATCGTTGTGTTTTCTCCTGTTTGGATGCGCTCCTGACTTGACGGTGTCTCCCTTTGAGATGTTTTGAGTTTTTTTGTGGATGCGATCTTGATGGTGTCTCCCCATCTGCCCCTCTCTCTCTCTGCAGGTCGTCTCGAATTTTCTGTCGAACGCTCGTAAGTTCTCCACATCTTCCTCCAAAGGGAAGGAGAAGGCGAAGGCAACCTTCCATCTGGAAGTTAAGAGAAGAAAGGAGAAGCCGGCATACTCAAGAGGAAGCTCTCCGCATGCCGCACAGCTTCCGGACTGCTGCTTTCCTTCCCCTCCGTCTCCTTCCTTTCTTTCGGTTCCAAAGAGGCAGAAGGAGAAGGAGGAGGTCAAGGAAGGTTCTGCGGGTGTGAAGGAGGAGAAGAGGCTGAGAGAGCAGAAGAGAGCAGAGGAGTTTCTTTGGCACTCTGCGTGGGTGAAGATTCGTCTGTCAGTGATTGACGAGGGTGTCGGCATAGACCCATCTGAGCTCTCAAAGCTGTTCAAGCCCTATTGTCAAATCCGGGCAGGAGAACAGCAAAGCGGGGGCGGCACAGGTCTAGGTCTGCGCATCAGCAGAGTGTTTGTGGAGGCGCACTGCGGAGGGAAGATCGGCGCGATCATTGAGGGCTTAGGGAAGGGTTCGGAGTTTTTCTTTGAGTTTGACGGGCCCCTGGCTGCTGACGACAACGACGGGCTGATCTCAGTAGTGCAGACAGAAAGAGAAACAGGATCCCCGACAAGTAAAAACTCATTAGTGCAGACAGAAAGAGAAAGAGGGTCCCCGACGAGTCTGAGAACTAAAAGCTCAACGGCTTCGGGTGCGCAGAATGAGAGCCGGAAGGATTTTATGATTAGAGAGAGAACGGGTGATGAGAGCAGTAAAAGCGATGGCAAGGCGAAAGAAGACCAAGGAAACGGAGAAAGAGAAGGTGAAGACTCAAAGAAGAGAACACCAGGGAGCCCATCCCATTCACTTACCCATGAAGGTGTGTCTCGCGTCCTATTGACCAGTAATAAACATGAAAGTAAACTTCTTCAAGCCGACAAACTCTCTGTTCCTGTTCCTGACTCCCCTGCAACAAGACGTCGCAAGACCTTGACAGCTGCCGAGCTGTCTCCCAAAACAACGTCATCACCAGGGTTGCGCCGTCAGAACAGTTCCCCTCTTTCCGCAATGACAGAGACCGACTTTCTCCAGGAAATCGGTCAGCTGAGGGGGGATCAAAGTGAAAAGAAAAAAGTGAGAGATACAGGCCAAAAGAAGGATGAGAGTTGCATGAGCAAAGCAGAAAAGCAGTGGACTGCCGACGTCCTCCTTGTCGACGAAAACTCCCTCATCCAGATGGCAGTCTCTCTGGCCCTCAAACGTTTGGGTCTCTCCGTGGAGGTCTGCGACGACGGGGCGAAAGCGGTCGAACGATTCAGGGATAGAGGCCAGAGGTTCCGTCTGGTGATCATGGACAGAAATATGCCCAATATGGAGGGCCCAGCGGCCATCAGCGCCATTCGTGCTTTCCTGAATGAGGATCATGCAGACATGATGCAGAATGGTTCGAGGCAGCCCGTGTTTATCGGGTTGACGGGCCAGACAGAGGAATCGGAGGCCTTCACAGATGCGGGGGCGGTGACCGTTCTGTTCAAGCCGGTCACCCCACAGATTCTGAAACACACACTAGAGAACCCTGCCCTTCTTCCGCCTAGTCTTCCGCGTCCCTGATTTTATATGACGGCCCTGGTCGATTTACGCTAATCTCATGCACCGATTTCAAGTTCTCTTACTTTCTTTTGATCAAACAAGCCTAGAAACAAGCCTCCGAGTCAGACGAGGCCTCATGCTGACTCGGATCTTTCCCCAGGATTACCGCCAATAGGATTTGAGGCCACTCCCCTTAAAACTGTTCTGAAAATTCAGTTTAATAATTTATACTTCTAGACTAGAAGTTCAAGTAGTCTTCTACTATCAAATGCTGGATCAAATGCACGTGCTGTTCACTTTCATACTACCCAGTGAGTTAAAATCAATCGATTTAGCAATCGATTAACTAGAACTATAGAACTACCCTACAATTAAAAATGAGTGAATTTAGAAATGAATTTAAGTGAATTTAGATGAATTTACGTGAATTTAAGCAGTGAATTTAGATGAATTTAGGTGAATTTAAGTGAATTTACAACTTATACAAGTGAATTTTAAGTATAAATTCACTAATAAATTTAGTTTTAAATTCACTATGAAATGAACTTTATAACTTTGTAAGTGTTTATCAGCTAGGTAGCCCTGCCGTTTGTGGGGGCGACCTCTAAAAGAAATTAAAATGGCGACAGTGCTCTAGGGCATTACTAAATCACTTATCACTTGTACTACTAGTAGTAATCTAGTACAGTAACTGCTATACAGTTACACCAATCCTATAGTGTTACACAAAATTAAATGTGTAACAATTACCCCTGACCCCCCCTTTGTTAGACATAAAAGTTTGTAACAATTAGTGTGCAATAATTCTGTCAACTGTTTCTCGGACTCTCTCCCACCCCCCCTGCTCCCGCCTCTGCTCTTTTTACCTCTGCTTCCAGTACTTAAAAATTCTTCCTGCTGCGTTACTGACAACACGATTACTCCAAAAGCAGTACCTTTGAACCGTCCTGAAGAAAAAGAAGAAGACAAAGATGAAAGTATCATGAAACCTGGAATTAATACACATTAAAGTGTGTAATAAATACTAATAATACATTTCTAAAAGTGATGGTTTGAATTAATGCACACTAAAGTGACAGTGTATTTAATGTATTCCTAAAAGTCATAGTTTGAATTAATGGATACTAATTACGCATTAAAATGTATATTAATTCATTCATTAAAATTCTATTAAAATGTGTAACAAAACATTTTGAAAAAAATGATTGTGTACCCTGCAAAGATCTAGAAATTTAAACAGGAATTTAACTAGGCGCCGCATATAAAAAAAAAAAAGAAAAAAAATTAGGCGTCCTCAACTTTTTTTTTTTTTCGTCAAATTAAAGCTAGGTCAAAAGTTAGGTTCACATTTTGTGTGGACATCAGATAACTGGCACGCAGGTCTAGGGCTCCGGCCCCAAATACAATGTAATCCTATAATCCTGTCTAGAATCTTGTAATTCTATGTGGAAAAAGAAGTTTCAAAGTCGAAAGTGATTCTTTCCTATCCTATCCTATCGATCCGGCCTAGACAGGATTTTAGAGGAATTTAAAGGAATTTAGACTAGAGCTCTAAATTCCCAATTTAAACTTTGCATAGAGGTCAATTCCTTATGAACTATAATAAATTAGAACTTGATATGAACGGTGCTTATAGACCTATATTAGCTTTATAAGCACCGTTAATATCAAGTTCTAACTCATCACAGTTCACAAGAAATTAGCCTCCGAAATTTGCTAAATTCCTGTCTTTAAATTCCTTTAGATTCCTTGCTAAATTCCTAGGTCTTTGCAGGGTAACCCTACAGGATTGGTATAAGTACAGTAGCTAGGTATCCCGGGGTCCCTAGCAAGGTCCTAGCCAGGGTCGCACAATTAAGCGACCTAGCAAGCGACCACGTACTATAGGGTAGAGAGGAACACAGGTAGTCAACGAGAAAGTGGACGGGATAGAGAGATGGCTGCTGAAGAGAATAAAAAATGAGCTAAACGAGAAGAAGAGAGAGGCGTTTGCACATAGAATAGAAAGAAACATAAGAGAGAAGAGCAGTCAGGAGAAGGCAGAACTGACAGGAGTGATGATGGCTGATGTGCACAGAAAGCTCTCAAACGGAAACCGTCTCCACCTTTCTTTGTTTGAAGACAGAGCAGGTAGAAAGGTTGGCTCAACAATGAAAATAAACAGAGAAAGAATAGGGAGAGCCCCTTTTTGCTATACAAGAGTGGCGCCGCGATCAGAACACAGGAGGAGAGCAGCATGCAGGGTGGGAGACAGGGCTATGGCTGCAACTCAGGGAAAAATTCTGGTAAGGGGGGGAGAGAAGGTGCCGTTACAGAAAAGGATGTGCCAGTTCTGTCGAGGGTGGTTAGGAATCGAGGTGGTGGAAGATGAAATCCATCTGATGACAGAATGTCCTGTTTTTGACAGAGAGAGAGCAGAGATGTTCAGAAAGATAGAAGAGAAATGGGACAGCAAGATGGAAGAAAGAGCCAGAAAGGCAGCCACAGAAAGAGAAGGGCTCAACAGAGAAGAGGGAAAAAGGGACAACTCGATGCTTTTCTGTTTTCTGATGAATAAATGTCATGCCGGAGTGGATGAGTTTTTGGGATGGGCGTTATTCAGACGGAGGGTGTTTGAGGAGTGTCCAGGACGGTACGGACACATAGAGGGAGACGCTCTGGCGGCCAGACATGCAGGAATCACCGGAAGGCAGCGGGCGATCAAGAGACTAACAAAAGAATATGAGGAGACAATTGATAACTTAGAGACGACCGAAGGAGCGTTAGGGTGGGGAAGGAGGGAGCCGCAGAAGAAGATTGATAAAGCAAACAAAAAGAGCGAGAAAGCCCAAATCACATGCCGTTTCAGATCGATTTTCAGGCCGGAAAGCCAACGCGGATCCAGAGCCATGGCTTGAACAACGAACATCATGCAGCAACGGCCAGGGCAACAGACTCTTGCGGGCCCCGAGGGCGGGGTCTGATACCTCAGCTTAGGCTGGGGAACGCCCCGCCCTGCTAGCTCTGGCGACAGATAGACATAGCAGGAAGGCCCTAGGGCGGAACATATCAATCAATCAATCAATCATTAGCTTTATAAGCACCGTTAATATCAAGTTCTAACTCATCACAGTTCACAAGAAATTAGCCTCCCAAATTTGCTAAATCCCTGTCTTTAAATTCCTAGGTCTTTGCAGGGTAACCCTACAGGATTGGTGTGAGTACAGTAGCTAGGTATCCCGGGGTCCCTAGCAAGGTCCTAGCCAGGGTCGCACAATTAAGCGACCTAGCAAGCGACGCGATTATAGAGGCGACTCAGGCGACATCATGTTGTATGAACAAAGATTCCTGCAGCATTATCATCTAATACAATGACATCTATAATATTAACCGTATCAATGAGTATAAATGCTTAATCATGAATGTGCACGAAGCACAGACAGTTCAGGTGTGGAAGCTACAGCAGACAGACATTTACACAAGCATACGGCCCTATGTCCAGCCGGAGGAAGTCTTGCGACTTGTGTGCATAATTGAGAATACATGCATTAAGATCCGTTTTGGGCTGGGGAAGGAAGAAGAAAGGAAAGGCTGTCAAGGATGCATTTGCTCATTATGGCGTGCCGTGATGAAGAAGAAGAAGAAGAAGAAGGAGGAGGAGGAGGAGGACAAGGAGAAGCAGAGTCAATGATGCTGATGTAGGGGGTGTTGTCAGTAAGGGCCGGAGGAGGGGGGAAGTCCAGGACTGCAGTCTAAGGAAAACAAAGAGATGAACGATCGGGTCTAACGAAATTGATGTGGAAGACCAGACTGGCTGAATGAAAGGTCTAACGAATGTACGAACCAGCGAACAAGTATATTCATAAAATTTTGAGGAGGCTAGATGTCAGAGAAGAAGGAAGAAAATCGGCCGATCCTCCGTGCACTCTCTCCTCTTTTCTCCACAACCCCTACTGAACCATGCAGACCTCCCCCAAAGGGCAGAGAGAACCATCTCTTCTTTTTCAAGGCACCCAAAAATTGCATGGTCTGCCTCCACCTCACTCGTTCTACACATGAAGAGAAACGACGTACGTAACTTCCTTTCTCGTCAGCGAAACGAAAAGGGAAACAATTCAGACAATGAGTCACCCCCCTTCCCCCCTCTCATTACCTTGTCCTCAATCGACGGCAAGCAGAGAGAGAGGTCAAGTCTCAGGCACCCCATTTTCCCTTCCCTCTTCCAGTCCCCCCCCCCC